>CAUYQU010069319.1:0-47325 GCA_963574635.1 Cheracebus regulus
GTGCACCACCATATCCAGCTAATTTTTGTATTTTTAGTAGAGACGAAGTTTCACCATGTTGGCTGCACTGGTCTCAAACTCCTGACCTCAGGTGGTGCACCCATCTCGCCCTCCCAAAGTTCTGGGATTACAGACATAAGTCAACACGCCTGGCCACAATTATTCTTTAAATAAATTCCACCAGAATTATTTCTTTAAATAAGAAGGGATTATTTCTTTTAAAAAATTCCACCAGAAAATAAGCCTATGTAGTACATGCCTCTAGGAAGTGTCCTAACCTGAAAATTTAAAGTGTTTTAAGAATGACTGAAGATGGCAGAGATGAGCAAGGAGAGCATGGATAAGGGATTTTATTTTTAATACTGTGACTTGGAAAACAAATGTTATTCCAACTTCTTATGAGTATAGAAATTACCTGGTCACTGTGAAAGCATGGGAGTGTTGAGAGATGGTGAGTATCAGCCCCAGGAGCTGTAAGGAAGGTCAGGCAAATATAGAAGTCTGGACATTTCCGCTAGATAAATGACTATGGGAATAGGTGATCCAGGTATCCAAGGCAGCCTTGCAAATCAGTGCCCCAAGGAATGAAATAGCCTCGAAGGGAGTGAATGGAAGTCAGGAACTCCATTTGAAGTCTCATTTTTCTTTGCTGGTGGGAGACACGGAAGTTTGAGTGGCTCAGCGCTCACAGGACTGCAATAATCAGAGACACACCAATGGTGTTAGGTAGAGCAGCTATTTGCCGCTGTGTAACAAACCACCCACAACCTAGTGACTACCAACAACAATATTTGCTCACAAGTATGATGGCCTTCTGCTCTGGGCTGTTCTCAGCTGACCCAGGCTTCACTTGTTCCTGCCCATGCAGAGGTTGGTGGATCTGGTGGAGGGAGGCAGAGTTGGGGGAACATCATTCATGTGGTGGTCAGCTGATTTCCACCGAGGGTGATGGGAGGACCAGGTTGCCACCTCTCCACATCCTGCAGGCTAGCCCAGATGTGACCCATGACATGGGGCTCAGGGTCGTTAGAGTGGATATGGGATGGCTCCTGAGTGAGGCTTGCAGATGGCATATCCCTTCTGCCACAGTCTATGGATCCAAGCAAGTCACTGGGTGGAAGATTCCAAGTGTTCAAAAATACACTTCACTTTCGATAGGAGTTGCTACCCAGACTTGTGACAGTTTTGTTACCCATTCACTGTAAACAATGGGGCAGAAGCACCAGCGGTGAACTTTCCTGAGGCAAGAGATTTTTCCTTAGCAGGAGATGTACTTCAGCTGAACAACAAATCAGTCCGTTGAATATTCTTTCAATTGAAAAAGATGACAGAACTTCATGGGTTTTGCTTTTTTAGTATTCTTTCTTCTGGTATGAAGAATCTGAGTGTTGAGAATTCCTTCTGATTTTACCTTAGGGGAAGGGGGGTCCTATCCCTCCCCAGTCTCTTGTTTTTCTTATTAACAGAATGCATTGATTCCACCCTCTTATTCCAAAAGTGGGCACATTTCCCATGCTTGATAATAAACCCTGGTGCTCCTGTAGTCATAGGGCCCAAGGTGGACCAATCAGAATCAATGCTAGGCTGCTTGTTGGGGCTACTGGATGAAGAGTCCTTTCTGCTGAGTTTGCTAAGAATGGTAGACAGCAAACTTTCATGTCAGGATGGAGGGCCTGCCTAAGAAGGAAGAGTCGAGAAAGAAGTCAGTTCCTCCCCTGGCTGTGTATCTGGACCCAGCATTCTTAATGAGCCTCCTGACATTTTCTGTGACAGAAGCCAGTAAGTTCCTTCTGTATGCTCAGCTCACGTCAATTTCAGTTTCTATCACTTACAAATAAGAGTCCTAATATATGAGAAATAAAAGACAAGAAGATAAGATAAGGAGGTAGATTAGATGAAGGTTGAAACATAAAAGGATACATATGAAACAAGAAAATAAACTAAAATGAAGGTAAGCAATGATAATGAAGTTTAATACAGAAAAGATCAGAATGTAAATATGTCATCAGTCTATGAAGAAATATTTCAGGATGAAGAATGAAAGAACAGACAAGATAAATTAAATAAAAAAGAGCAGCAGCAATGAATAGGGCAGAAGCAGCAATCAGAAACATAACTGTGGAACATGAGTTAAAGTAAGGTCTGATCCCTTAAAGACAAGACACTTTTCGTTCCTAGTGCAAATTATTGAGAAGTTGAGTTTCAAAAGCAAAGAAGGAAAAGGCGGAGTAGAAGAAAGAGAAGAAGAAAATAATGAAAAAGTCTAGATAGAAAAACAACAATCACAAAGACCATCACTACCAAAACATTACCTACTACATAAAGGGAAGGCAGGGCTACCCTCCATGCATAAACTCCTGGGAGAGGAGGGTACCACATCTCCAGGACTCACAGCTGGTGCACAAAATCTAGCTGGAGAAAGGAAACACTGCTATCCCGTAACTGGATGCTGAGCAAAGTTTTTCCATTGATAAGATTGAAGGAGGAAGAAATTAAATAGTTATCTACCATCGTTTTCCTTGTAAAAAGTAACTTTGAGAATTACACAGAAAATTATGATAAATTTTAAAAGAAGCAGGAATAAAACAAGTGGTAGAAAGGTTTATGGCGAGCAATGAAATCACATAGACGTGTAATTGTAGAACAACTTTTATAGTCATAAATACTTTTCAAAACAAAACTACATAATCATAACTCAAAGAGACATGTTTTACATTGATATTCATAATTGTGAAATTAAGAATGGGTCTATAAGTCAAAGATAATTTCAATCTAAAAAGGGACGAAAGTGAGAAATGATTATTGGAGAAATATTCTTTGCTAAATCGGAATAATCAGCAATTATTTACTTCTTGAGGTTGATAAAACATAATACACTTTGGAAATAAAGTGAGTCAGTTTCAGAAAGAAAAACAAGATTTGTAAACATCAAATCTCCAAAGTGCCAAATAAAGAATTGAAAACATTGTTCAAACATCTACAAGATAAGAAAATAAAGGACAATAAAGCTGGTTGGAAACATTTATTTATGACAAAAGTATCAATAGTGTGATTAACTATAGAAGTGTTTACCTTTGCATGAAGAGATATGAATGACCGGTCCAAGTCAAGATATAAAATCGAGAAGTATTTATTGAAGTCATTGAACCCTGCACCAAAGAGATTCACTGTGTGTTTGCTCTAGGTGTGAAGGTTACCGCAGGAAACAGAGCAAACAGCAGTCTCTGTATGCTTGGATCATACATTTTAGGGGGGTCAAGAAACAACAAACACAAATATCTAAAACATAAAGAAAAATGCTAGAGAGTGATATGTGATATGAAGAAAAATAAGGCAGAAAACAAGGGGTGGGGTGAGTAGATGGGAGGCGTCATGTGAATTAGGAGGGGTTGGGAAGTTGTACTGTGAAGCTGTCATTTGAGCAAGACTTAAAGGTGAGGGAGTGATAGGATCAATGGGCAAGTGGTCCAGGTGGAGAGGTAGCCTGTGCAAAGGCCCTGGGGTAGGATTATGCTTGGCAGCCACAGGGCCACAGGGGGCTGTGGACCGCAGAATTGCAGGAGCTGAAGTCTCAGAATCAGGTGGGGTCTGATTTCCAATGAGCCTCATCTTTATTCTATACGACATGAGGGAACCAGGGCCGTGCGAGCAGGGCAGGGCTATGGCCCAGCATAATTTTTAGTCTGGTGGTCTGCCCTTTAAGAAGCAAGGAGGCTGTGAGGAACATTCAGTGGCATTGCAGGTGAGCCATATTCTGGGTATAGTATTTTAGTAGTGTATGTATTAGTTTCTTGTGGCTGCTATAAAAATTGCTACCCTCAGAGTGAGTGGCTTGAAACAATAGAATTCTGTTCTTTCGCAGTTCTGCCGGCTGAAGTCTGAAGTCAAGTCGTTGGCAGGATTGGCTCCGTTTGGGGCTCTGAGAGAGAATCTGTCCTGGCTTCTCTCCTAATTTCTGCTGGTTATCGGCCTATTGGCTTCTGTGTCTTGTGACTGCATCACTCCACTCCTGGGTCCATCCTCTCATGGCCGTCTTCCCTCTGCGTGTTCTAAGTGTCTCTGTGTCCAAATCTCCCTCTCCTTTCACTTAAAAGTCATTAGAACAGTGACAACCCTAATCCAGCACAACTTCTTCTTAACTGGATCACATCTGCAAAACCCTATTTCCAAAGGGTCTTCTTCATAGGTACCAGGGGTAAGGACATGGAGATATCTTTTTTGGGGACACAACTCAACCCAATGCAAAGCACAGGGATTTTTATGAATGAATGAAATGTGAGATGTTAGAGAAACAGAGAGGCCAAAGGGGACTCTAGCTTGTGGTTCAGTCTGGCAGGACTATGGAGCTGTGCAATTGTCATGGGCTGAGATGGTGGTGACCACAGGAACAGTCCATAGGAGGACCTAGAAGGGATTTTGCTTGCTTTTCCACTTCAGTATGGATGGCCATTGAATACCACAGTGGACATGTTGAATAGGCGGTGTTCTGCAATTAATGAATGGTCACAATATTATAAAGCAGAAGTTTATAGACATAGAAGGAAAGTAGCAGTGGGGTGGAATAATATGCACCTCTTTTTTTCTTTATATAAGGAAGTAAATGTTCAATGTAATTGTTAAGTATGTACTGAATTTGGTTTTCTTAGGATAGAATCCATTGTGTTTTCCCAGTGCCCATGGAACATTTACCAACATTGGTCAAGTTATAAAATCACAAATAAAATCTCAGTAAGTTTTAAAAAACAAAAAATAGAAAACATGTCAGTGATATAAGCAAATGCTTGCTCTATTAAATATCAATAATAATTAATAGAATATTTATAAAGAAGAATCCTCCATCTCCTTCTTCATGTAAAAAAAGTATAACTTCATCTATTAAAAGAGAAATGTAAATTAAAATTACATGGAGATTCATTTCTCCTTATTAGATTGTATGTCTAAGATATACAACCCAAAGTTTAAGAACATACTGGTGGAAAACCACACATTCACATGTATATAGAATGCATAGAAATAATTTGTCAATATCTAACAAAACTCATGTACCTTTACCCTTGGGCCCAACAAAGCTGTCTCAAAGACTCTAAGTCAAAGATATACCTCCACAAATATGAACAAACTTAAATGCAAGGAAAGACAATTCTGTAAATAAAATCCCAGGAGCAATGCCAATATCTGAAAATGACTGGTTGGCTTAATAAAGTATGATTTACCCCACTATAGAGTATTGGCAGCTTCAAAAGCATGAGAAGTTCTCTTTATATTCATTTCCAGATACGGATATGAAGTGAAAAGGCCATGTGCAAATCACTGAATATATTATGCTATCTTTGTATAAGAAAAAAGCAAAAATAAGATGGGGATGGAAATGAAACTTTTAAATCCAATATTAATTTATGTATTATATAAATTTTTAGAATATAATCAAAAAGGAAAACAAAACAAATTTAAATAGAAAAGAGGTTGAGACAAATAATCTTAATGGCATATTCACTTGAATTATTTCAAGTGGTATTTGAACATGAAACTCTACTGCAAAATATCACTGGAAAATATTCTTAAATATAAGGCAATCACAGCCAAGTAGTCTTCATTTTTACTCAGTCATTTTATTTTTAGTCATAATATTGGTATAATGAATTGTAAATAATTTATACATATTAAATAATAAAAATTAATATTATGAGCAAGACATGCACCTGTGTAGATTATCTGCCTGTCTATCATCTACCAATTAGACCTGTGAGCCCCTGATACCCCAACAGCAATAAGCATCTCTTGTATTCAGATAATGGTTACTAACACCATTCCCTATTGAAAGGAACCAGTTTCTTGAATAATTAATTCAAGGGGTCTAAGGCAGATAAAGTAAAAGGTAAGCCTGGGAATCTTTTCATGCCAGAAAGCAAGGAAGTCCTTTTGGACTAATGGAAGAGTCACAGACATGTAATGGGCCAGTCCAAAGAGACTCTTATTAACCACATTTGGGAAAATTTGAGCAACATGAAAAATAATTATATTTAATTTAAAAACATAGAATATAGAAAAATCCATGTGTATAAAGATACTCAGAATATATGTGTATAATTCTCTTTCTATGTGTATATCTATATATACACATATTTTCTATGTATATATCTACATATACATATATTCTGTCTTTCTATGTGTATATATCTATATCTATATGTACTTCTATCTATATATACCCATAGAGAGAGAGAGTGGGGAGAGAGAGGGAGGGAGAGAGAGAAAGATATTTCAATAAATTGCTGCCACTGGCCGTGACTGTTACATCATTTTGTAACTCCACATCATTGTATAACTCCAGTTGAAATAATTTATTCAGGTAAGGATTATAATTAGATGCTAGTGCCATAGATTACCCCTCCCACTATGATAGATTATTTTCTAACTGAAAAATGTACATTGACAAATGGTTAAACTTTGCGTCTGTAAAAGGTGAACAACCTGATGTTGTGTTCCTCCTTGTGTATTGCAGTATGAGATGTCTCAATGCTTAGGATGTATTCTCATAAAAAATGTTGAACCTAAATCTAAACAAGACTTTACACCTAATTTTCAAGTATATGGAAAATATATGGAATAGAAAAACGCATTAAACAACATCTTTGGATAAATGCAGAATATAAAACATTTTTAAATAAACCAGCATATGAAACATTGTGTTAGACTTAACACTAAAAAATATGTAATGAAGGAAAATAAAGGGAGAATGGGGACCTGTTCTAGACTAAAAAGACTAAAGAGACATATCTAACTATATCCAATACAAAACTTTGGTTAGATCGTAAAATATTTGAAAAGCTTACAGGACATCATTAGTACAACAGAGGAATTTGAACATAAACCCTATATTTCATGATATTAGGAATTATTGTTCATTTTCTTAGATATGAATTGCTCCTATATTAGGATAGAACCCCTTTTTAGGAGTTGCATGCTTAAGTGTTTGTTGATGAAGCCATATTATGTTTGGAAAATGCAAAGTATTCACTTGTGAGTTAAGTTGGTGTGTATACATGTGTTTATTTTACCATTCTTTCAATTAGCGTTTTAAAAAAAATACCATAAATATGGAAAAAATGTAACATGACATACAACTTTGTTAGTGAACAAGATATTTAGTGGAAAATGAACAGTTTGCTTGGAAATTATAAATTCCTAAAATGGGTTCAGGAAAAGTGAAAAGGCATGAAAGGTTAATAATTGTGGAATACCTTGACAATATTTGTTAAGGACTTTCCCCTCAAATTGCTTTTGTTTTACCACAAAGGAAAAAATCATGAATTACAAATGACAATAGAGCAATTCTAAGTGATAAAAATGTTTTAAATTTATTTTATAAAGATTTCAACTCTGATATCAAACCTATCAATTATAGCAAGAATTAAAAAGAAAGAACAAATTAAAAATACAAATACAGAAATTCTAAATAAAACATTAGAAAATTAATTAGAGACATAGTATATATTTAAAAATAAATAATCTGATTTATCACCATCCTATAAGCCACATCTGGGTTCAGACATGACTTCTTCACATTCTGGCTTCATCACCTATCAGATACTCAGCCTATTTAAACATGTTTGTCAGCTGGAAAAGAAACATAAAAAAGTGTATTATTGTCCCCACATTAAATGAAATAAATATATAGCAGTTAGCACTTTATCTGCCAGTGATAAACAAACGTTGTTAATAGTTACTAATATCTTAAGGGAGAAAAAACATATAATACTCTGACAAATGTCCAAAATATATTAATTAATTATAATATCCTTATAAATTAAAATTAGAACTCTCTGTGTAACCTAAGAGTAAGAAGATACTGAGAAAAAATGTTTCATTTATTTTACAATTTAATATGTTCCAGGAAATTCTAGCTATTGTAATAAGATAAGAAAATTAAAGAATATGTCATCAGAAAAAGAAGGGAGATAGTATTTTTCCCTGTTTGTTCATCTAGAATATTCCAGGGAATCAAGTTCATTCCTTATAATTAACAATTTTTTCCCTGAATCTCTGCTTTCATAAAGCATTTTCCCATATGTTTCCCTTGGATTGTTGTTTCTCTGAAATAAGTCACACATTAAGAAAAGTAGCTCAATAGTCAAATTCATGTGAGACTACATGCAATAGCCTATGCATGATAGATAATGAAATTAGGATACAAAAAAGTTTAAAAATTTGGGATAATAAGATTAATTTGATTTACTCTAACAGAAACGTAAAGTCTTATTCATTGATACAAATAAAGTACATTGCAAGCAAAGAAGGAAGAAATAGTATGTGACAACAGACATGTCAACAGCAAGAATAACAACAGCAACACAAATCCGATAAAACAATCTGAAATGCAATGTGGCTAACAAGAGCATTTAGTCTTTATTACTGGAAGAATCCTCGCTAGAACAATGAAGCCATGTTTTTCAATTTGCAGTGGGCTTTACACTTCAGAAGAGGTATAAACACCAAAAGCAAACAGACACATCTTGGTATATAGTCGAAATTCTATGAAAGTGGAATGAAAAGTTCCAGAAACAGGGATTCCTCAATCCCCAACGAATCATCTGGAGGCTCGCTGGGGCTAAGGGATGGGGCTGAGGACTACATCAGGGATTGGGACAGGCAAGTTTAAACCTGTGTTGCCTTCTTGGGAGTTTCATCATTACGAACAGAGCGGATGGAACTGTAGAGAAGAAGACCATTTGGAGTTATTACCATAATCAACACAGAGGCAATGAAAGCTTAAAGTGGTGTCTGTCTAATAGGGTCACAGGCTGCACAGAGTTGTTCCTGTATCTTATGCTGTCTAAGAAAGTACCCCAAAACCTAATGGTTTGAAAACAACAACCATTTTTTGTATCTCATAATGGGGCACTTGGCGGCATTTAGCTGGCAGCTAGGACAGTCCAGAGTGCCCCAGGCAGCTTCACACTCATGCCTGGCACTGTGATGAGGAGGACGGAGGGCGGGCTCCCCTGGTCCCTCTCACGTATCCTCTGTCCTCTCCCTCAGGCCTCTCCAGCAGCATAGCCAGATTCCTTACATAGCTTCTCAGGACTCAGAGCACCGGGCAGGAGCTGCAGCTCACTCTCAGGCCAGCCTGGACCTGGCCAAGCATCATTCCATCTCCCCTGCTTGTAGAGACACAGGGAGCTAGTGCAGATTCAGAAGGAGGGGAAGTGGACCTCACTCCCAGATGAGAGGGGTGGCGGAGGACTGCTGGCCATCTTTATCACAGAGGCAGGAGAATGAACGCTAAGAAAAAGTTATTAGAGTTGTGGTAGTAAGAAATCCAGGGACTAATGAGACATTAGTTTTGGGAGTGTGAAGTAAAAGTCATGTTTCAAGGTATTCTTGTAGAAATAGAGTGAGTGGAAGTAGATTCCTGTTTTGAGAAGCAAGATTAGGCCATATTTGTCTTCCTAAAAAATTACTGGAAGTCTCAGAGATGAACATTTGTTCAAGTAGGAGGGGGCTTGTGGATTAAAATATTCTTATATCGAAGCCTTCAAGTGAAATTTTTGCTTGCACAATTTTAATACACTGTATATTGTTAGTCCAAAGGTTAGTAAAGCTTCCATGGCAGACAGATTATTGAAAATCCACTGCTTTGAATCAGAAAATAGGTAAATTATGTGTCTTATTTTAATATAAATTTGAAACACATGTAACCAGACATACTAACAATGCATAGCATGCAACTGATTTGATCCTGCAAGCCTTAGTGAAACATGATTACTTCTTTACACAGCTTATGGTAGAACTGCTCAGATAGTAGATGGAAAAATATTGCTTCTATGTTTTCAGTTGAAACTAGGTAGTTGTTATTTAACTAGTAGTACTTTGAGGTATATTAATCCTGTTTGTATAATCACAATATTTAAGAATGCTTTCACTTTTTTGTAGAAGTCTGCTTACAGAAATTATTTCACTCTGCTATTGATTGCTTCTATGCAAACACCAACATCCAATAAAAAATGCTATTTTAAGTGCAACGAATATCTCACCCTTATAAATTTTTGAAAAGTCTTTGATTTTCATGGTGTAACGTTGTGAATTATTTAGCCTTGTCTTGAATCCAGCATTGGAAACAGGAAACTCCAGAATACTGCTAAGGGCACTGAGATGGCCACATGATCAACAGCTTTCATTTTTCCCTGAAAGTTGACTGGCAACAGGGGAAAGTCTTGCATGGGGGAAAAAATCTGATTGGCATGGAGATGTGGATGACTTTTCTTTTATATAATCAAATGTGGCAGCTCCCCAAAACAGTTGAAAGTAAACCTAACTGCATGTTGACTTTTTAAATTATTATGTTTAATTTAACTAAAGTAGACCTTGGTGATTATTTTTACTCTTTAAGTAAAAGATGATAGCAAGAAAAATGCTGTGAGGTGGTCGTTGCTATTCCCATTGTACAGACAGGTAAATACTCCATTGAAAGTTAAGTGGTTGCTCAAAGTTGTTATTTTGGAATTGCTAGGGCTGCGTATTTGAACTTGATAGCATTTGATCTTGACGTGTTTGACTTCGTAAACTAAAATTTTTCTTCTGCACAGAGAGTCTATTTTTATTAGGTCGGGGGAAGGACTCTAGTTTCATTGCTATAGATTTGTTCCACATTGTATCATAACTGTGTCCTTACAGTGGTGACCTTTTCCTTCTCTCAGATATCCAAACACAAAACATGTAAAGGAAAAGTGGCTTATTCGTTATGTACGTAATGTTCAGTCTTGAGAGATTCAGAGAAACAAGACAGCGATGGAAAAATAAGTTGAATTTTGTTGCTTTCTCCTTTCCTAATCCTGAAAATGGGAACTCAGTAACACAAAGGCTGAAACTGCTTTCTTCGTATGGGGAAGCTCTGACTTCACCAGCTTCTTGGGTTGCAAAATCAGTCATGCTACAGAAAATGGAGTCTATATAGCCCATCTGAGAAATAGACAGGGCAAGAAGTGGACCTGGAGCTCCCAGGGGAGAAAGCCATCTGTTCACGGCATTTTAATGTTGTAACATTAAATGCAAGGTTCTGATTTCATGGTTGGACTATAAGTAGTCCTGGAAATAATGTCATAATGAGCAGTCAATGTACATTTATTGAATTGACCTGAAAGGAAAACATTATAAATAAATCTAACTTGGGTGGTCTTATTGGCTTCTCCTCAATTCATTAGGTATCATAGACAGTTCTTTCCCAATTACTACTTTAACAAGTACATGATGAAATAAAACTTTAAAGTAGCACTTTCAAGTCAGGAAAATCATGCCATTCCTGTTAGCTCTGTGAAGGAACTTGTGGAAGACTAACGACCCCAACTGAAATTAACTAGAAAATGCAGAAAAATACAAATAAAACAAGCTAATTGGTAAGTCCACATCCTGGTCAGCATTTTTATTTTCAGTTGTTTGCATTTTGCCCATTCTAATATTGTTTAGTGATATGTTGTTTCTTTACTTGCAATTCCCTAATAACATAATTCTGAGTATCACTTACATGCTTATTTGTCATTTGTATGTCTTCATAGGTGAGATGTCTGTACAGGTCTTTTGTTCCATGTTTTACTGAGGTTTTTTTTTTTTTATTGTTAAGTTTGAAGTGTTCTTTGTATATTTTGAATGTAAATCCTTTACAGATAGGTGTTTTGCAAATACTTTCTCCCAATCTGTGGCTTCTATTTACATTTTTCTTAACAGTGCGTTTTGCAGTGCAAAAGCTTTCAATTTTAGTAAGTACAAACTAACATTTTTCATGGATTATGCTTTAGAGGTGTATCTAAATATTCGTCATCAAACCAAAAGACACTGGTATTTTCTCCTGTTATCTTCTAGAAGTTTTATAGTTTTATGTTTTACATCTAAATCTATAATTTTGAGTTAATATTTGTGAAAGGTATAAGGCTGTGTCTAGATTTTTTTTTTCATATGAATGTCCAGTTGATCTAACACCATTTGGTGAAGAGACTATTCTTTCTCCATTGGTTTTTTTCCCCCCTTGGCCACTGACTTGCTGACTATATTTATATGGGTCTACTTCTGGGACTCCCTATTCTGTTTCATTGATATACTTGTATATTCTTTCACCAGTGCCACACTGTTTCGGTTACAATAGTTTTATAGTAATTTTTGAAGTTGGGTAGTGTTAGTTAGTAAACTTCTTTTTTCTTCAGTATTGTGTTGACTATTCTTTCTTTTGCTTCTCCATATATTCTTTAGAATCAGTTTGTTGATATTCACAAAATAGCCTGATGAGATTTTGGTTGAGATTTCACTGCATCTACATATCACATTAGGAAGAACTGACATCTTAACAGTATTAAGTTTTTCTATACAAGAACATGGAATAGCTCCTCTTTTTTTCGATCTTCGTTGATTTTTCATCAAGTTTTGTAGTTATCCTTATGTGGATTCTATACATATTATGCTATATTTATACCTAAATATTTTATTTTTTGGTGCTAACATCAATGGTATTATATTTTAAATGTTAAATTTCAGTTGTTAGTTGCAGGTATATAGGAACACAACTGACTTTTATGTATTTACCTGTATTCTGAAATGTTTCTATAATTGCTTATTGGTTCTGGGGTTGGTTTGTTTTTTAAGGATTTTCTACGTTAAAAAAATACATCATCTGTTAGCAAAGACAGTTTTATTTCGTGCTTGCCAATCTATATGTCTTTTATTTCCTTATATCTTATTGCAGTAACTACTACTATCATTTTGATGATAAACAAAAGTGGTGAGATGAGACCCTTGCCTGGTTTCTGATTTCAGGGGAAAGCATCCAGTTTCTCTTCATTAAGTATGATGTTATCTGTAGGTTTTTGTAGATGTCCTTTGTCAAGGTAAAGAAGTTCCACTGTATTCTTAATTTGCTGAGAGTTTTTTTCATATAAAGATGTTGAATTTTTTCAAGTGTTTTTTTTATGTATGCATTGATATGATATGTAATTTTTCTTTCTTAGCCTGCTGATGCCAAGGGTTATATTAACCGATTTCTCAATTGTTGAACTAGACTTGCACAGCTGGAAGAAATCCCTCTTAGTCATGGTATGTAATTCTTTTTACACATGGTTAAATTTGATTTGTTAATATTTTGTTCAGGATTTTTGTATTTGTGTTCATTAGCAATGTTGGTCTGTAGTTTTTCTTTCTTATAATGTCTTCATTTGATTTTTGCATTAAGGCAATGCTGCCTTCAGAGAATGCATTAGGAAGTGCACTGTTTCCATTTTCTGGAAGGAATTACAAAAATTGGAATCATCTTTAAAAAAAATATTCAGTGGAATTCACCAAAAAACATCATCTGGACCTGCTACTTTCTTTTTCAGAAAGTTATTGATTTAATTTATTTAATACTTATAGGCCTATTTAGGTCATCTATTTCTCCTTGTGTGAGTTTTGATAGCTTGTGTCTTTCAATGAACTGATTCATTTCACCTTGGTTACTGTATTCTTAGGTACAGAGTTGTTAGTAATATTCTTTACTATCTTTATGTTCATGGAATCAGTAGTGATGAACACTCTCATTTCTGATATTAGTAATTTGCATATTCTCTGTTTTTTCTTGGTTACTTTGACTTGGGGACTAACAATTTAATAATTCTCTTGAAATCACCTTGAATAATTACTAATTTTCTCTTGATTTTTATTTCAATGATTTCTTTTCAGAAGCTTTATTATGTATATCCATCAACTTTGGGTTTTGTTTGGTCTTCTATTTCTGGATTTTTTTTCTTTTAAAAAATGTATTTATTATTGATACATAATAATTGTCCACATTTATGAATGCATGTGATATTTTGATACATGCAGCATACAATGGATAATGACCAAATCAGTGTATTTAGAATGTCTGTCACCTCAAATGTTGATTATTTCTTTTTGTTGGGAGCATTTCAAATCTTCTCTCCTGGTTAATTTGAAATATATAACAAATTATTATTAACTCCAGCCTCTCTATTGTACTATCAAGCTTTAGAACTTATTCCTTCAATCTAACTGTGAGTTTGTACCCATGAATCAACCTCTCTTCACCTGTCCCTTCCCAGGTTCTGATAACTCTCGTTCTGCTCTGCCTTCATGGTGAGAACTTAGATGATTAAATGCATTTTTTTTCTAATACAGACATTTAAAGCTATGCATTTCCATCTAAAAAACACTTTAGCTTCATCCCACAAATTCTGATCTATTTTTTTCCTTAGTGTTTATTTTGAAAGATTTTTAAACTTACTGTAGATTTTTTCTTGGTTCCAATGGTTAATTAGAAGTAATTTATTATTTTTTATAATTTTTGAATTTTCTAGATTTCTCATTGTTATTAAACTATGGCTTGACTTTGTTAAAGTTAAAAATTATATTTTGTAAGAGTTAAATATTTTGAACCTTACTAAGCTTATTTTCTGGTTCAGCATGCATCTGTGTACCTGCACTTGCAAAGAACACTTATTCTGACTTGTTTGCAGGGGATTTTCATATGTCTGTTAGGTCAAATTGATTGATAGTTATGTTTAGATTTGTAAATATCCTTTTAAGTTATTTTATATTGATCTTTCAACTGCATAGAGAGATAATTGTGGATATTTCAATTTTTTCTTTAGTTCTGCCTCATTAATTTTGAAATTATTATTATACATTGTCACATATCTGCAAACTAGGTCTGATGAAGGACTGGAATATATGCAGAACAGTAAAAAAAAACCTTGTCAATCATAAAAACAAAAATAATCCAATTGGAAATAGGCAAAAGTCATGAAGAGGCATTTCAAGTTCTAGGATATACGGATGCGAAAACTCACATGAGAAGATGCTTACCATCATCAGTTATCAGGACGATGTATGTTAAAATCACAATGAGATATTGGGGCAAACGCAACAAAATGGCTAAAACAAAAAGATGACAACACCAGGTGACAGTGAGGATGCAGAGAAACAGAGTCACTGACATTTCTGGTGGGAATGTAAAATGTTACAGTCACTCTGAAATATAGTTTGGCAGGTTCTTGTAAAACTGAACATGCAATTACCTATGATCTAGCACTTGTACTCTCTGGCATCTATCCCACAGAAATTAAAGCTTATGTTAACATAAAAATCTGTATAGGAATGTCTATAGTAACTTTATTTGTGATAGTCAAAAACCAGAATTGACTTTGATGCTCTTCAACAGATGAGTGACTAGACAAACTGTTGTACATAAAATACTACTCTGCAATAAAGGGAATCAATTATTACTATGGCTAGTCCTTTGCCAGATATAGTTTTCAAATGTGTTATTTTATATATATGTGTGTATGTGTGTCTGTGTGCATGCACGCGTGTATGTGTATAACTTGAATGAACCTTTAGGGATTTATGCTGAGTGAAAAAAGTTAATTCCTAACAGTAACATATTCTACGATCCCATTTATAAAACGTTTTTGTAATGCCATCATTTTATAAGTGGAGGACATGTTGGGGAAGTGGTGGTTGGAAGAGGTTAGGTGGGTGGAGTCACGAAAGAGCAAGATGGAGGTCCTTGTGGTCCTTGTGATTTGGACCTGATCAGTCTTGACAGAGATGGTGCATGGATGACCTACTCTGAACTTCATTCACACTCACAACTGCTTACAAGTGAAACTGTCACATTGTTGGTATCCTAATAAGACATTATGCTATGACTTTGCAAAATATTAACATTGGGAACACTGGGTAAAGTAGACAAAGAATTTCTTGGTAATATTTCTTAGAACTGCATGTGAATTTACACATATTTCAACAATATTTCAATTATAAAAGGAACTGGTCAGATATTATTAAATGTTAAAACAATTATTTTAAAAATGATCAAAATATATTGTCTCCACCATTATTTTTACTGAATTATCTATTTTTTCAAAAATAAAGAAAAAGAGAAATAAGATTTATAAATCAGCTAAAGTTAACAAATAATAAGAGAAAATAATAAAAAGGCCTAACTCATTTCCTAAGATGAATAAAAATATTGTTTTATTATTTTAGACAAACATGGGATGTTTGTCTATAATTGACTCCTGTAATTAGTCAAATATTGGTTTAAATGTGTTCTTTAAAAACTTGAATATAAGCACTTGTAAATTAGTCTACCAGTAACAGATGTCTACTTCCCAAATCAACACAGAATGTAATAGCCACCAGGTCTCTACAGAAAAATAAAGTCAAAACCAAATAAGAACCTGAGCATTAGATTGAAAACTAGAAGGAATTATGAAATGCAAATTGATAAAACCTGAGGATCAGAGTCAGATCAAATCTGAGAGTTATGTTATGTGTTGAATGGTGCCCCTACACATGTTGAAATCCTAACCACCAGTAGAATGTGACCATATTTGGAAATAGGATCATTTCAGATGGTGTTAGTTAAATTAAAGCGAGGTCAAACTGTAGTAGGATGGCTCTCTAATCCAACATGACTGATGCATTTCTATAAAAGGGCAATTGAGACACAGAGCACACTACAGGGAGAAGACATATGAAAGTAAAGGCAAGGACTGGGATGATCTTCCCACAAACCAAGAACATGCAAGTGTGCTGGTGACCACCAGAAGCTGAGTGAGAGGCGTGGGGCAGATTCTCCCTTACAGTCCTGGGAAGGAACCCTCCTGTTGACAGCCTAAGCTCAGACTCCTGGACTCTAGAACTCTGAGTCAATCAGTTTCTCTTCTTTAAGACACTCAGTTTGTGGTGCTCTGCTATGGCAACACAGGAAATGAGCATATATGTAAATATTTTATGTGAAAAAATAAAGTAAAACTAAATGTGAAAAAGTAAAATAAAATAAAGTCCTACACTATACCATTTTCAATGAGCACATCAAAATAAAATAATTCAGAAAAAATTTAAAAGATATCTGGAAATGCAGGAGACAAAGTAGATACCAACCAAGTGACAAACAGAACAACCAATGAACAAAAAACAAATACCCCGGAATTGTAATATTGGTATCTAAAGCCAAAAGCATTAGGTGTGAATAAGAATATCCAGTTGTATTCTTTATTTTACCAAAAAGTGAAATGCATAAGAAGGCATAGTAGTTATGAACGTTTATGCAAGTAATATTGCATAAATGTATACAGCAAAGAGAAATGAGTAGGTACACAATTCTTTTTTTTGATACAGAGTTTTGCTCTTTTCGCTCAGTCTGGAGTGCAATGGCACAATCTTGGCTCACCGCAAGCTCCACCTCCTAGGCTCAAGCGATTCTCCTGCCTCAGCCTCCCAAATAGCTGGGATTATAGGCACCCACCACTATGCCCAGCTAACTTTTGTATTTTTAGTAGAAAGGGGGTTTCACCATGTTGTCCAGGCTGGTTTCAAATTCCTGACCTCAGGTGATCCACTTGGTGTCCCAAAGTGCTGGGATTACAGGTATGAGCCACCACATCCAGCCTAGGTACACAATTCTTATGTACCTAAGCCTTTAAAACAATACCTCTATTAACCATTTATTCACATAGGTAATAAAAAAAGAAATGACTTTATTTGATAAAACATATTCAGTCAATAGAAATATACAGAAATTTTTACCCTAGACAGATCATAGCTTCCTTTTTTGGCATCTGTGAAATATCTACAACCATTAATCATATGTTACATGACAAAGAAGCCTCGATAAACTTTGAAATTCTGAGACAGTTCAGGCTGGTAGCTTCCTTGGTTGCCTCTTTGTTGGAATTAGTTGGAAAAAAATTTTTAGACTATTCCTGTGCAATTTCTGCCTAGGTCTTTTGTACCCATTTATTGTTCCATTCATAAACCCAACCTATATTTATTGGACATGTGCTTTATGGCAGACACTGAACTAGGGGCTGAAGATGCTGCAGTAAACAGCAGAAAAGCACCTCTGCTTTCATTTGCTTTCACAGAAGGCCAAATGCCACAGAGGAAATAAGAGAGGAAGTAACATGATGTGGGGCAATTGATGATGGAGGAAATTGTTGATGGGGTGGTCCCTGAAGACCCTTGGAGGGAGTTGTATCCACGTGGTGTGGGTGAGTTCAGAGTTGATGATGAAGCTCAGAGTCTCTAGAGGACACATGCATAGGCAGGGACCGTAGAGGCAGGTAGAGTGACCTTAGGAGAGCTGGGAATGAGCGGCCTAGGTAGCCTGCCATGGGAGGCAAATAGAGGTGGAAAGGCAGGTGAGAGAAGGGAACCAGCTGGGGAGGAGGGGAAACCGTTCAGTATAGTCTCATGTTCTCATGGGAGCCTAGAGGAGAAAGAAAAAGGAAGAGAAGGAAGGACGAAAGTCCAGAAAGCTAAAGGTAGAATGAAGGGCAGCATCAAGACCCTTGATTAGCCTGGCAAGAGCACTTCTGGGGGGCAGAGAGGACAGAATTCCTACCAGAATCCGCTACTGGAGGGCAGAAAGGACAGAATTCCTCCCAGAATCCACTTCCAGAGGGCAGAGGGGATGCAATTCCTCTCAGAATCCACTGAAGAGTAAAGGAAGTTCGGGAGTTGAATACCGAGGAATTTTTATTTTTCTACATCTCTCCAGGGGATTTAAATGCAAAATGTAGAGGTAAATGGTGATTGCTAAAGTAATTGAAAGCACTTGGAAATAAATAATATTCTGAATGTACTCTGGATCAAGCAGGCAGTTGAAAAGATGGTCATTGGAGTGTTTGAAATACGACAATGATAATGACATGGGAGAGACATTTTCAAAAGCTGCTCACACAGTTTTCAGAGTGAAGTACCTGTTTTATTTTCTTTTTGTTATCTTACTTTAGAGAAAGAAAAGGATTAATATAAATGCACCAAGATTTTGTTTCAAGCTTTTAGGAAACAAAACAAAACAAAACAAAAACAAAAACAAAAACCTAAAACAAATAACATAGAAAGAGAGGGAAAAACTCAATAAACTGAAAAATAGTAAGACAGCAGAAATGATACATTCAAAAACTGATCTTTGTGAATAACTTGTGAGAAATGGAAAAGCTCAAGTTTTATGAGTGCTGTGATGATAAAATTATGAAAAAAATGACTAAAAAATGAATTAGATATGTGGGAGACTTTTACATGTTACAGGAAGGCACTATGAAAAACTAAATACTAATCAATTATAGTCTTATTGAAAAGGAAACTTTTTTCAAAAATCAAAATTTATAAAACTGACTGCAGAAGAGAAGAAAAGACGATTCATTAATAACCAAAGAAGAGATAGGAAAAATTCACAAGTGGTAAAGTTTGCAGACTCAGATGGCTCCAAGATTTAAGAAATTGATAAATCTCAGAAACCTCAATGTTTTTTCAGTATATGGAATGAGATATAGATGATCTATATCTAGGTTTAAAAATGTTAAATAAGTTGGAATAAAAAATCCTTCCTTG
The DNA here is from genome assembly GCA_963574635.1 of Cheracebus regulus. Classification (NCBI taxonomy): domain Eukaryota; kingdom Metazoa; phylum Chordata; class Mammalia; order Primates; family Pitheciidae; genus Cheracebus; species Cheracebus regulus. The sequence goes on from CAUYQU010069319.1 coordinate 19,381, forward strand.
ATGTTATCTAGGACATCTAAACTCGTAATACACATGCAATAATAATGGCTGATGGCTTTACTTTACTGAGCACTTGCTCTGAGGGGCAGAGGAGCTATGCTGGGTTTTGCAGGCATCAGTGCCTTTAATAATCACAGATAATGTCTAAGGTAATATAGTTAATTCAACTTTATAGGCCAGGAAACTCTTCCTTTTTGATGGTTGTTGACAAAATGGGGCCCACTCCTGCTTTTTCCCTTTGTACCTCACGTTTGGTAAGGCCATTATGAAGTCTGTGTGCCCCATGCTTTGATACTGGTGGGAAGTTCAAACTATGCAAACCACTCAGCACTCAGGAGCCCCTGCCAGGACCCCAGCCCCAACCACCATAAAAGCTACAGCTACTCACCACTCCCTCACCTCTCTGGACAAGTGTGGGGTGCTGCCCTGCTGTGAGTCTCATTGTATAAGTGATACATATTGCCAACATTGGCATGCATGCTTGGTGCATGTATGGTATCTCCAGTCTCCACCTCTGTTATGGGTTGAATTTGTATTCCTGAAAAAGATATGGGGTAATCCAAACTTCTAGACCTGCGAAGGTGACTTTATGTGGAAAGAGGTTCTTTACAGGCGTAATCAAGATAAGAAGATGTCATTAGGTGGGCCCTAAACCAACATGAATTTTGTCATCATAGGAGGAGGACAAATGGGACCTAATTAAACTAAGAGTTTCTGCATAGCAAAAGAAACTATCAGCACAGTAAACACAATCCACAGAATGCAAGAAAATGTTCTCAAACTATGCATCCAATAAAGGTCTAATATCCAGCATCTATAAGGAACTTAATTCAACAAGAAAAACCTAAATAAACTCATTAAAAAGTGGGCAAAAGACATGAACAGACACTTCTCAAAAGAAGACATACAAGCAGCCAACAAACATATGAAAAAATACTCAACATCACTAATCATCAGAGAAATGCAAATCAAAACCACAATGAGATACCATTTCACAGCAGTCACAACTGCTGTTATGAAAAAGCCAAAAACAATAGACTCTGGTGAGGCTGAGGAGAAAAGGGAACATTTATACACTATTGGTGGAAATGCAAATTAGTTCAGCCATCGTGGAAAGCAGTTTGGAGATTTCTCAAAGAACTTAAAACAGAGCTGCCATATTTGATCCAGCAATCCCACTACTGGATATGTATCAAAAAAATAAAAAATAAAAAATTGTTCTAAACAGACACATGCAATGTTCATTGCTTCAGTATTTAGAAAACAGAATATTCACAAATTGTACTCCAGATACATTTGCAAAGCAAAATAAATAAATAAATAAAATTAACAAATAACCAAAGGAAATATAGGTTAATATATGAAGTAAGACAATAAACACAGAAACTGATATATTTGACTACCTAAAAATGTAAAAAGACATGCACATACAAAATAAATCAAAATTGAATGAAACAAGTTGATTAATAGCAGCAAAGAAGAAATATTTATACTATATAAAGAAATAATGCAAGCAATTAGAAAAACCATCATAAACAGTTGATAAATGGAGGAAGCACATGAAAAATTTTCACAACCTACTAACAAACACATGGGGAAAGTTCAATTATAATAATAATCTAATGCAATTTTATAAATATTTCCAAAAAATGATAACATATTGCTGGTGAACATCTGGTTAACCAGTGTTAAAGATTGCTGGGCTGTTTCAATTATGTTGGAAAACAATTTAGTGACATACATCAATATCCTTTGACCTTGCATCTTTCAACCTAGTTTTATTAGGTTAAAATTTGACCTAATTTTGATTTTGAAATAAATCCTAAGAAGTTACCCAAAAATAGGAGGACAATTTTATGTATAATAATGCTTATAATGGTAAAACAACATTGACAACTGTTTAGTGGCCACAAGCATTAGAGAACAGGAAATGAATGACCACAGAGCAGAATAATGTGTGGGCATTACCCATGATGTTTACAAGGCGTCTTCTGTAGTAGGAGAAAATTCCATCACCAAAGTCTAACTATCTGTTGCAGGGACATTGTAATTTGCTTCCTTCCCTTGCTATTTCTCCCCATCTGTTTTCCACTTTTTCTGACATGATCCTGGGTGACTTCTAGAACAAGAACATGCATAGTTTTGAGGAGAAAGAAACCCAGCACCAAGTGTGTGTTTTTGAGGTCAGGCAGGTATGGCAATGGGAAGACCATCCCACCCTAAGACATACATATCCCAGTGTCAGCGACAGAGCCCATGAGTGAGCAGTCACGAATGTCGCTTCTCAGGAAGTTTACTGGAACCAAATGTTTGAGATCATTTCTTCAAATTACAGCAATCAAGGCGTCGTTGTGAGACCTGCACTGGAATACCACGCTGAGTCCTTGCTCATCCCCATGAGTGCTTTGTGCTTCACTGTGATGTGTGTGCAGCTGTACATGGGCTTGCTGAGGCTGATACAGTAGTCATTCTTTCCAAGAAAGCTTTGATCTGCTGAAAGGTGACTACAAAGCTGATAGCCAAGGTACTGACGCAGGGAGACTTTCACAACATGGCGTGTGAGAAGGGGTGGGTCCCAGGGGCAGCTTTGCTGAGTGTGTAACAGCTAATTGGGCCTGCTAGGGCCAGCAATTAGCTTGGAGCTATTCAGAACTTCTGACAGGGCCACCTTTATCTGTAAACCAGTTCTTCAATGAACAATAATGCGCTGCAGTCAGGGAGACATCCCTGCAGCACAAAGCAGGCCGCTCGTGTCAGGGGAGAAAGAGCTTTTCCCCGGGCTGTGCAATTCAGACGGCCTCTCCCCAGTGGAGCCCAGTGATTGCCTGGCTCCCTAAGGGTGACACTTGGCAGGTTCGTTATGAGAGGAACATCGTTTCTCTTAGTCTCAATGACTGAGTTGTTTCTTTAACTAAATATCACTTATTGGAAAACTGAGGGTGATAATTTTCTTTTCAGACAGTGAGGAGAATTTTAAAAACTTCACTTTGAAAATGATCTAGCAGGGTTGTTTTAATAAGAGTGAAGTTTGGAAAATAAAACTTAGAAACTTTGTCTCTGGGCAGTCTAACAATTTTCCTTGTGCTTTCATTAGTTGAGAAGGGAACGTGTTCACCTTTGTGTCAGATCCTTAAACTCTTTTTCTTCCTTTTTGTTTGGACTTAAAATTTTGAGAGAGAAATCCATGATCTTTTCCCCAAGAATCCTTTCTCTCCTCCCTAAGAAACTAGCACTTCTACAGTGTTACCTTCTTCAAGCTTCATGGCCGAGTTGTGGGTTTATTTGTGATTTATTTTTATTTTGTTTTTCTTGGTGGGGTTGTCTACTGGCAGAAGGTGTTACCTGGTGTTGGAGGCATGGCCACCATGCGGGCTCTTCACACCTGATCTTGGAGTTCAGCCGGAGAGGCTCGCCCCATCTGGCTTCCCAACCACCACTGCTCTGTGGCTCTTTTTAGCTATATTTAAAGAAAATTTTTTTAGAGACAAAATCTCTCTGTATCACCCAGGCTGGAATGGCATGATTGTAACTCACTGTAGCCTTGATCTCCTGGGCTCAAGCAATCCCCCTGTGTCAGCCTCCCAGGTAGCTAAGAGGACAGTTGCATGCCACCACACCTGGTGAATTTTTTAGTTTTTTATAGACATGTGTTCTCTCTATGTTGCCTAGGCTGGTCTCAAATTCCTGGGCTGAAGCCACGCACAGTGCTGGGCTTACAGGATGAGCCACTACACCTGGCCTGCCCGGTGACTCTTATGTCAGCCTTACCCCTCCTTCCCTGAGAGGGACATCAAGAAGGGAGAGGCCCTTGACAGTCTGTGGGTGACAGCTCTATAATTTCAGCATTATTTTTGATACAATGTAAGTGTGTGTGTGTGTGTGTGTGTGTATGTGTGTGTGTGTGTGTGTATATATATATATATATATATATATATACACACACACACACACATGTATATGTATATGTGGCTTCACTTTACATCTGCTTTTTCAGATAACTGATTTGTATGTACTTGTCTCTGCTAGATTTCAGTAATTTGCCTCTCTTACTTTTAAAAATTTTTTTTCTGTTGTCCTCTCCCAGTTGTTCTAAATCCTTGGTAGAAAAAAAAATGTGAAGCACTCTCACTATGCTTTCTCTGCAGCCTCTTTTTTTTTTTTTTTTTTTTTTTTTTTTTGCAAGGAAGCCTCTCATGCAGAGGAAGGTCAGATAGATGAGATTCCAGCTGGCCCCACTAGCTAAGCTGTTCAGCACGGCAAGTGTATGGGAACTAGGCTGCTTTGAGCTAACTTTGCCAACACAATGCTGGTGCGGTGAGCAACGATGAGCCCTGATGGTTCTCAGGGGTCTCCTTCAAGAGCATAAAAGGGGGCTGATTGGTGAGGTCCACGCATCTGTTCACTCTCACAACAGCTCCTGCCCCAGGTGTATCAATACCCCAGAGCAAGGGCTTTGGAGGTGGAGAGCAGGTTTAAAGGGTGAATTTACTTGCAAGAAAGAAATTCTTCTCCTTGCCTTCATCACCATTTTTTTCACCAATAAACTAGCATATCCTATCCTACTAAAAGTTTACAGTTCTTTTTTTCTTCTTCTTTCTTTTGGTGAGCACATTTCTGCACTGTTGAGCTGACAGCTGAAATCTGTCCTCCTCCTGTGTGTGATGTCAGCTATGGGCCAGCCTGACAGCCATGGAGAGGAGAGGGGAAACAGTTAGGGGAAAAGGAAGCCTGGTACGATTGTGACCAGACCGGCGGAAACTGTGTGTCATATGTCACAACTCCATGGCCTGGCAGCTCTCCGCAGAGGGAGCTTTGTCTCTCATGACATATCTAAAAGCTCACGGGAGGCCAGCCTGCACCTGTAGCTCTTCTGGCTGACATGTGACAAGGCAGCCTCCAGAGAGAGAGAGGGGAATGGGCGAGAGCTGAGGCTCCAGCAGTAGCAGGAGACGGGCTGTGCTGTAGACAGACGGCTCCACCAAGAGTTATTTCTAAAATATGGGTTCGATGACAAGGAGCAGTCAGGTACACACTGACAGCCGAACAACCTTCCCCAGTCTCACGGCTGCTCCCTTGTTTACGGTGCCTTCACACTCCAAGGAAGAGTCTATAAAGGCACCTATGTGGTGTCTCCTAAGAGTCTGGGCTGCCAAGCTGTTCTCATGTCATTTCTAACAGGTGTGGAAGGTGAAAGGAAGAAGCAGGAAGGAAAAGATAAGGCAGGAAGAGAAAGAGCCATGTGAAACACCTGGAGTGGAGAAGCGTTCATCCTAAAGGCTGCGATGACCGTGGTGAGTAAATTGTTTTATTCCCACAGTTATAAAACAGTAGACAGTTCTTGTGTTTATAGGAGAACAAACTACTGTTTCTCTGTTTCCATTAATTTTCTATTTTTAAAATAAAAACTTTATATAAGCATAGGATACTTAAAAAACATGGTATATTTTAGCTTATGTTTATTTCTGGACATGTTTAAAAGCAAAGCATTTTTTAATAGGTAAAAATAACTGGAGGGGAAGTTTCATACTTGACAGAGACGCTGTTGAATATTCAGTGTGGCCGGGCATGGTGACTCACACCTGCAATCCCAGCACTTTGGGAGGCCAAGGCAGTTGAATCACTTGAGGTCAGGAACTTGAGAACAGCCTGGCCAACATGATGAAACCCCATCTCTACTAAAAATGCAAAAATTAGCTGGGTGTGGTGGCAGGTGCCTGTAGTCCCAGCTACTCAGGAGGCTGAGGCAGGAGAACTGCTTGAGCCCAGGAGGTGGAGGTTGCAGTGAACTGAGATCGCATCACTGCACTCCAGCCTGGGAGACAGAGCAAGACTCTGTCAAAAAAAAAAGAAAAGAAAAAGAAAAAGAAAGGAAAGAAGAAAGAAAGAAAGAAAAAGAAAGAGAGAGAAAGAAAGAAGAAAGAAAGAAAGGAAAAGAAAGAAAGAAAGAAAGAAAGAGAAAGAAAGAAAGAAAGAAAGAAAGAAAGAAAGAAAGAAAGAAAGAAAGAAAGAGAAAGAAAGAAAGAGAAAGAAAGAAATATTAATTCCGTGCACACAATGGGAAAGAAGAGAGGACCCCGGGATCCGGGCCCATAACAGAAGCGAATCCAGAACCCTCCTGTTGATGAGACAAAATGAGAATGTGCAGCCTCTGTCCTCATGGAGGCCATGGGTGCAGAGTAAAAGGACACACTGGCCACTTGGCATTGCATGGACAGTCTAAGTCTAAGGATTTCACTTTCTAGCAGTTTGTGTGGCATTTTCTCTCTGCTGCCCAGACATGGGACCCATGGCTTGATGGGGGTCACTCTTTTTGGGTTTTGATTACAATGTGTTGCCTAAGCTGGCACCCGGGGGGATCAGGGTCCACCAGAAACCCAATTACTCAGCAGGAAAAATACAACTCACTGACACCAACTCCTCCCTGAACACCACAGTAGTAGTCAGGACACACTTAGGATCTTTTCTCTTTGAACTATATCACTTTTGGACTTTTCTTTTATCAATTACAATAATTTTTAGCCTTGTCATTTAGTAAAACTCTGTGGTCCCTGGTTATATTTAAGATACAAACTTTGTATAATATTAAAAATGTATATGTAAACATGCATACATATCTGTATGTATACATGTATATACACATATATGTATATAACATTTGTTTAATTTCAAATTAATTGTATTGTGATAACTGTAACACTCTAGATTTGTTTTGAAAATGCCAATTTTAAAAAAGATGCAATTTGGTCTATCATTGATGGGCATTTGGGTTGATTCCATGTCTTTGCTATTGTGAATAATGCTGAAATTAGCATATGGGTGCATGTCTCTTTATAATAAAATGCCTTATTTTCCTTTGGGTATATACCCAGATATGGTATTGTTGGGTCAAATGGTTCTAGGTGGTACATATACACTGTGGAATACTATGCAGCCATAAAAAGGAATGAGATCATGTCCTTTGCAGGAGCATGGATACAGCTGGAAGCTATTATCCTCTGCAAACTAACACAGGAACAGAAAACCAAACACTGCATGTTATCACTTATAACTAGGAGCTGAATCATGAGAACACATGGACACAGGGAGGAGAACAATACACAGTGCGGTCGATTGGGGGCCCAGCAGGAGAGAGAAATAGCTAATGCATTGTGTGGCTTAGTACCTAGGTGATGGGTTGGTAGGTGTGGCAAACCACCATGGTACACATTTACCTATGTAACAAAACTGCATGTCCTGCACGTGTATCCTGGAACTTAAAATAAAATTTTTAAAAATTGCAATTTTGTAATCATTATTTTTTCAATTTTATATTTTTAATTTCCCAAGCCTTTGATATGTAAAATTTTTTATATATAAAGGAAATAATTCAATTTGTCAAAAGTTTTGTGTTTGGCATTTACATTCTATTTTTGTTCATATTGGGAATTTTTTGGGGGGAGGAGGGATAATTAAAAACGTTGCAACCAAATATGTTTGTGTTCCTTTATTAATTCTTTTTTTTTTTTTTTTGAGATGGTGTTTTCCTTTTGTCACCTAGGCTGGAGTGCAGTGGCGCGACCTCGGCTCACTGCAACCTCTGCCTCTTGAGTTTAAGCAACTTTCCTGCCTCAGCCTCCTGAGTAGCTGAGATTACAGCTGTCCACCAACATGCCCAACGAATTTTTGTATTTTTAGTAGAGATGGGGTTTCACCATGTTGGCCAGGCTGGTCTCGAACTCCTGACTTCAGGTGATCCACCCACCTTGTCCTCCCAAAGTGCATAAGCCACTGTGGCCAGCCTCCTTTATTAATTCTTCCTTTAATCTTATGCTAAAAAGTCCTTTTCTCCCCTAAACTCTTCTAGCTGTTTTAAACTGTTGTATCTTTCTTTTCTTGGTTTGCAATTAACTATTTGGCCCATCTTTTCTTTATTATGGACTATGGTACACACCACATTTATTATCCTAAGTAATTAATAATCTTTTCAATGATGAGAAATGCATGTCTTATTAAATGCTAAAGTATACAGAGAATTTTACCGGCTCATGGCCTTCCATTCTGTTCCATTATTATGCCTGCCCTGCCTTCAGACTGCAAGTTGATGTTTGGCAAAGTCAGTCGTATGCCTCCCTCATACTGTTGTTTCCTGAACTATTCTTTATATTTTCACTCATTTGTTATTCCTCAGGTAATTTATAATGTTTATTTCAATTGTTTTAATTTGTTGGAAAATGACATATAATTTCAAATATTCATGCATTCCATAGATAAATACGATCTGTATGTTTTCCTTTATTCAAAATTTTATGTATTTTAGGACTTTTAAAAACCTTCAGAATTTTAAAATTTATGTTTTATTTCTTGGTAGCATACGTTTTGGTTGGAATTATGATAGATATCTCTTTTTAGTTATAGCTTCTGCTAGAATTTTACTGGTATAAAGAAAAGATTTGTTTTTCATATGTACAATTTATAATTTACCACCTCAGGGAACCCATTAATTAGCCATCAACTCTTCTTTTTCCCTTTATTTTTAGTAACTATCTTGGATTTTATTTATTGAGCATATATTTATTAGCTATCTCAATAAATGAATATTTATATTGATTCTCATAATAACAATTGTATTTGATCGAATCTACTAGTTCTATCTCATTTGATCAATTGCATTTGATCAAATCTACTGGTTATATGTCATTCTATCTTTCTTTTTATTGTGTTAAACCAACAACAACATTTCCATTACACTGTTAAATAAGCAGACATTCTAGTCTAGGGTCTGATTTAAATGTTATTTCCTCCAGTTTTCCCCCACTAAGTTTGTAGATTATTACTTTGATGTAAATATATTCCTAATATTAAGGACATATCATTTCAGTCTTGATTTAAAAAGAGGCTTCTGGAGGAAAAGATGCCTTCAACCCTGACAGTCTATAATCTTTTGATCTGTTTATATAGCCTTTCTGATATGTTCACTGTTTACCTCCTCTAGCCAGGATATAAGCTCCTTGAGAACTGGAGATCAATTTGATTCACTCTTAAATCTGCTGTGCCTGTGAATGACTAAGAAATTTAAAATTCCAGGCTGGGAGCGGTGGCTCACGCCTATAATCCCAGCACTTTGGGAGGCTGAGGCAGGCGAATCACGAGGTCAGAAGTTCAAGACCAGCCTGGTCAGTATGGTGAAACCCTATCTCTACTAAAAAATACAAAAATTAGCTGGGCGTGGTGGCACATACCTGTAATCCCAGCTACTTGGGAGGCTGAGGCAGGAGAATTGCTTGAACCCAGGAGGCAGAGATTGCAGTGAGCTGAAATCATGCCATTGTACTCCAGTCTGGGTAACAGAGCAAGACTGTCTCAAAGAAAGAAAAAAAAAAACAAAATAAACAAAACAAAACAAACTTCAATTTCAAAAGGCTTAAGAATTTTCCGTTACTGCAAATAGGTAAAAAGTCTGAAGGTAGAGACGGTTTTGAATTATTTATTTAGTAATCATTTCAATTTGACTATTTGAAAATTTTTTTATTTTAAGTCAACTTAAGTAATTTTCTTCTGGAGAAAATTCATTTTATAAAAATTATTATTGTTAATGTGTAATTTAAAAATTACTCTTAAAATTCAAAATATTTACCTACACTAGACTCATTTCTTAATATTGATTTTCGATAGTTGTGGCATTTAATCTCTTAGTATCTTGATTATATCTGTCAAAGATTTGTCTATGCATGTTTTTTTAATTCTCTAGAATGTAACTAAGAAAGTATAAGTTTTTTTTTTCTTGGTTTCTGATTTATTGATCTTTGCTTTTATATTTATCTCTTTCTTCCTGGAATTCTTGCTCTCCCTTTAAAACCAACTGAGATTAACATTTAAAACATTATGCCACTCTCCTTCAAACGATACTACAGGGCTGCAGTAATCAAAATAGCATGGTGATACAAAAACAGACACATAGACCAATGGAACAGAACAAAGAACCCAAAAATAAGACCACATACCTACAATTATCTGATCTTCAGCAAACCTGACAAAAACAAACAATGGGGAAAGAACTCCCTATTCAACAAATGGTGCTAACTGGCTAGCCATATGCAGAAGATTAAAACTGGACTCCTTCCTTACATCATACACAAAAACAAAGTCAAGATGGAGGACTTAAATGTAAAACCCACAACTATAAAAACTCTGGAAGACAACCTAGGCAATACTTTTCAGGATATAGGCATGGGCAAGAATTTCATGACAAAGACACCAAAAGCAAATTTGCAACAAAAGCAAAAATTAACAAATAAGATCTAATTGAACTAAAGAGCTTCTGCACAGCAAAAGAAACTATCAATGGAGTAAACAGACAACATACAGAATGGGAGAAAATTTCTGCAATCTATGCATCTGACAAAGGTCTAATATACAGCATCTATAAGAAACTTAAACAAATTTACAAGAAAAAAAACCTAATTAAAAAGTGGGCAAAGGACATGAACAGACACTTTTCAAAAGAAGACATACATGGGGCAAATAACCATGAAGAAAAGCTCAACATCACGGATTATTAGAGAAATGCAAATCAAAACCACAATGAGATACCATTTCACACTAGTCAGGATGGCTATTAATAAAAGTAAAAAAATAACAGATGCTGGAGAGGTTGTGGAGAAAAAGGAATGCTTATAAACTGTTAATGGGAGTGTATATTACTTCGCCATTGTGGAAGATAGTGTGATGATTCTTCAAAGACCTAGAGACAGAAAAACCATTCAACCCAGCAATTTCATTACTGGAATATAAATTGTTCTATTATAAAGACACATGCATATGTAAGTTCATTGCAGCACTATTCACAACGGCAAAAACATGGAATCGACCTAAAGGCCTATCAATCAATGACAGACTGGATTAAAAAAAATGTGACACATATGCACTGTGGAATACTATGCAGCCATAAAAAGAACGAAATTGGGTCCTTTTCAGGGACATGGATGGAGCTGTAAGGCCATATCCTTAGCAAACTAATGCATGAACAAAATAGCTAAATACCACATGTTCTCACTTACAAATGGGAGCTAAATGATGAGAACACATGGACACATAGAGGGAAACAACACACACTGTATCTATCAGAGGGTGGAGGGAGAGGATCAGGAAAAATAACTAATAGGTACTAGGCTTAATACCTGGGTGATGAAATAATCTGCATAACAAACCCCCATGATACAAGTTTACTTACATGACAAAACTGCACATGTACCCCTAAACTTAAAAGTTATGGAATAAGGAATTATCCAATCTGAACAACAAAAAAGAAAATAAAAATTTTTAAAGAAAGCAAATAGAACCTAAAGGACCTAGGGAACCAAAGCAAAAGATCTAACATTTGTATCATCATAGGCCTAGAAGGAGAGACGAGGGAAGGGCTGAAAAAATGTTCAAAGCTAAAAACTTCTCATTTGGTGAAATACATAAACTTACAGATTCAAGAAGCTGAGAAAACTCCAAAAATGTAAACCTAAAAAAGATCCATACCAAGACATATGATAGCCAAACTTCTGGAAACTAAAGACAAAGAAAAGGTCTTAAAGTTACAACTAAAAGGAGAGAGAAAAAAATTTATAATTACAGTTGGAGACTTTACACCATCACTCTCAATAATTAATAGAACAACTACAGAGAATATCAGCAAGAGATAGGAGAATTCCACAACACCATTACCCAACAGTATATAATCAACACTTAAAGAATACATTAGTAAACAACCACAGAATATACATTCTTTTCTCCCACTGAACATTCAGAAAGGTAGACCGTATCTGAGATAATAAAACACACTTCAACAATTTCAAAGAACTGAAATCATGCTGAGTGTGTCCTTTGACCACAGCAGAATCAAAGCAGAAACCAGTAACAAAAATATAAAGGAAAATCTCCAATAACTTGAAAACAAAATATTGTACCTTTAAATAATCTATGAATCAAAGTCTCAAAGGAAATAAATAATAAATTAAATTAAATAAAAATACATCCACAAATACAAAATCTGTGGGATGCAGCTAAAGCATTGTTTAGAGGAAAATTTATAGCACTGAATGCATACATTAAAAAAGACAGCCTCAAATTAATGGTCTAAGTTTCTGCAACAGAAAGTTAGAAAAGAAGAGCAAAGTAAACCCAAAACAAGTAAGAGGAAAGAAATAATAAGGATAAGAACATAAATAAATGAAATTGAAAACAAAAAGAGTGAAAGTGAATAAAACAAATGTAGTTTCTTAAAAGATCAGTGAAATTGACAAAACCCAAGCAAGCAAGCTTCAGACCTCACCTATGTATCTTCTAAGGAACATAGACTGAAACATCATTATTAAGATATTTCCAAATAGAATCTAGAATTATATATAAAGAAAATTATACACCACAAGTAAATGCTTATTCTAGGGATGCCAGACTGGTTTAATACTTTTAAAAATCAATCAATGTAATTTACTGTATTAACAAGTTAAAGAAGAAAACACATCACATGATCAAACCAATTTAGGCGAAAAAAAACTTTTGACAAAATTCCACACCACTTGACAAAATTTAGCACACATTAATAATAAAAATTCCCAGTAAGGAATACAGAGAACTTTGATAAAGAATGTCTTGTCTACAAAATGCTATAGTTAGCCTCAAACTTAGTGATAAAATGCTAAATGGCTTTCCACTAAACTAGAGATTTAGGTGAGAATGCTCATTCCTGCCACTACTATTCAACATAATACTGAAAATTCAGATTATCATACTGTCATAATAAGAAAGGAAAAGCAAGGAGAATCCATAGAGATCAGAAAGAAAGAAATTCACCTGTTCCTATTTGTAGATAACATAATTGTCTATGTATAAAATCTCAAAAAATCTGAAAAACAAACAAACTAGCAAAGAAAAGCTTCCTACCACAAATGAGATCAGAATGTTCACAAGATACTAAATCAGTACCCAGAAATGAATTGTATCTCTACAAACTAATAAGGAAGAGAGAGAAACCAAAATTGCAAATATAATATCACTGTAATAGCTACAAAAAAAATCAAGTGCTTAGGTGTAAATCTAAGAGAACATGTATAAGGTTTGTATGCTGAAAATTACAAAATGCTGATGAAAGAAATCAAAGACAATCTAAACAAATGAAGAGAGGATCTTTGCTCATAAACTGGAAGACTCAACATAGCAATTTTCCCCAAATTGCTGCAAACACTGAACACAATTCCTATCAAAATTCCAGCAAACATTTTTATAAATAAGAAAAAGATTATTCTAAAATTTATATGGGAAGGTACAATCCTAAAAATTGCTAAACAAATTTTGAAAGAGAATAATGAAGTGAGAGGAATCCCTCTGCCTATTTCCAGGTTTATTCCATAGCATTGAGACCGTGGGACTGGCAGGGAGAGGGATATACACAAAGATAAATGAAATGGAAAAATGGCCCAGTAACAGTATCGTAGAAGAGCAGCCAATTGATTTTTCACAAAGGTACTAAAATAATTCAACAGAAGACAGTCTTTTAAACAAAAAATGAATCTCAACCTAAACCACACATCTAATGCAAAAAGTAACAAAACATGGATGATAGATTTAAATATAAAACACCAAATTATAGTTTTATAGAAGAAAACATAAGAAAAATATTTCAGAACCTAGGGCTTGATGAAGAGTACTTAAATGTGGTATTAAAAGCTCAATTTATAAAAGAAAAAGATCCATGAATTGAACTTTATTAAAACAAAAATTTTGTTCTGTGAAAGACTCCATTAAAAGGATGGAAAGACAGCTTGAAACCAAGAGATAATATTTGCAAGACACTTATCTGTTAAAGGACTCATATTAGAATTTGTAAAGATCTCTCTGAGCTCAATAGTAAAAAACAAAATGATCCAGTTAGAAAATATGAAATGATGTGAAGAGATCTTTCACTGAAAAAAACATACAGATAGCAAAAAAGCACATAAAAAGTTCAACATCATTAAGCTTAGAAAAATGCAAATTAGGCTGGGCACCATGGCTCACGCTTGTAATTCCAGCACTTTGGGCAACTGAGGTGGGTGGATCATGAGATCAAGGGATCAAGACCATCCTGGCCAACATGGTGAAACCCCGTCTCTACTACAAATACAAAAATTAGCTGGGCATGGAGGCACATAATTGTAGTCCCAACCACTTGGGTGGCTGAGGCAGGAGAATCACTTGAACCCTGGAGGTGGAGGTTGCAGTGAGCTGAGATTGCACCATTGCATTCCAGCCTGAGCAATAGAGCGAGATTCTGTCTCAAAAAAAAAAAGAAAGAAAGAAAGAAAGAAAGAAAAGAAAAATGACAACACCAAATGCTATCAGTGGTGCAGAGAAACTCAATCACACATACACTGTTGGTGGAAATATGAAATGGTCCTTAACCCTCTGCAAAATCACTTGGAAAATTCTTGAACAACAACAACAACAATAACAAGGCCTACGAAATATCCTATGACCAGGCAGTCATACTCCTGGGCATTTATATAAGAAAAGTGAATGCTTGAGAGGAAACTGGTGCACAATTGTTGATAGCCTTTTAATTCGCAGTTGACAAAATCTGGAGATGAGCAAAATGTCCTTCAGTGTGTGAATGGTTAAACAAACCACGGTTCATCAGTGCCATGGAACACTCTTCAGCAATAAGAAGGAAAAGCTCTTGATGCACAAGCAGCTCAGAGGAATCTCCAGGGAACATGGCTGAGGGACAGAAGTCAGTCTCAAGGGTTACATACTATATGATTCCATTTATACACTATCCTTGAAATAACAGAATTTTAGAGGTGAAGAAAGATTGGTGATTTCCTGGCTTTGAGAATCACATGAGTTGCATTGCAGGTGGCTATGCCTGGAAAGATTTTCCTGGTGACGGAACCACTCTGTGTCTTGTTTGCAGCAGAGATTACTTGAATCTGCCTGTGAATGAAATGGCATAGACCTACGCATCCATTGCACAAACATCAGTTTCCTGGTGTTGATATTGTACCATAGTTCATGAGCTGCAACCATTGGGTGATGCTAGGTGAAGGGTTCATAAGACCTCCTTGTACTATTTGTGTAACTTCTTATAGATCTGTAATTATTTCAAAATTAAAGTTTTTAAAAGGACCTACAGGTGTGAATTCAATGTTGAACAGACACAAGGGTTCCAGAGGGTCCCAGCTTGTCCTCTTGCTTCCTGTGCTGTGCCCAGCAGACCAACAGTGACCCAAGCCACATACCAGGCAGACCACCAAGGTGACTTTCCCAGGCAGCAAGGACTTCTTGACTTCTTTGGCTGGAGGACACACCTAGCAAATCAGACTTTCTCACAAGCCCCTGCCTGTCCACCTGTCCGTGAGTGGCTTGCTCTTGTACTCTTGTCTCCTGATTTCAGACTATCTCATCTTCTCCATGTTGACCCTCCTTTCCTGGAATGCTGATCCGGTGTCTGTGTTCTTGGCTGTTTCCTCCTGATCCCCTCACCACCAGTGAGGCACCTCAGGTTCTCTGCTTTCCTGACTCCTGCATTACGAATGCAAACGTCAGTTCCTTCCTGAACTCCTTCTCTTCAGGTTCACCCTGTCATGCCCTACTTATATTTTGCTACCAGCTCATTTTCCTTAAATACTAAACCAAAATGTCCTTGGGGTCACTAAATTCCATACATTTAGGCTGGAGGTGAAGAAATCAAGGTCTAACCATAGGAGAAACAGCCTCCCCAGGGTGTCTGGGCGCCAGGAATGGATGCCATCTCTTCATTCTCAGTCTGATCCTAGAAATTCTCACCAGCTGTCCAGTTTCTAGCCCAGCAGGTGTAAACTGCCTGTTCTGTCCTCTTGTTTGATGACGTCACATACATTCATGGCTAACAACGTGTCAACTGAACATGTGTTTCCTGGTCTTTATTCCTGTGTGTGGAGTGGCTTGGGGAGGGACACAGTAGTCTCATTCCTGTGAGGCTGGAAAGGCCATATGTGACCAGCCTGTGAAGGGCACTGAGTGCCCAGCGAAGCGGTTGGGATTTTGTTCTATAACAACGGGATGCCATTGAAGATTGTTGTGGAAGAGATATAAAGGCCATGCTTGTATTTTAGAACAACATTGAGTGGAACAGCCATGAAGGGAGCAGGACAGTGAGTGGGGAAGAAGCATTAGAAAGTGATTCAGCACTCCCGTTGAGGTGCGGCAGGAGACGGGGCCAGTGTAGCCCCCCAGGACTGACGAGGAGCCTCCAGGGTGGAACCCAACAGCTCAGTGACTGCCTGAACACACCTGGGAAGGGAAGGGGCTGTGTGATGACACTGTCGTGTCTGGCTTGGGAGGCTGGGGGTTGGTAAACCACAGAAAGAATGGTAAACAACAGAAAGTGATTGTGTGGGTGGAGGGAGAAATCTTTTTGAGCACTTTTGGTTGGGCTGGGTGGAAATTCCTCCTTGGCATCCACAGCAGCGTTTCCACAAGATCACAGGAAGTATGTGCAGGAGAGAGTTTGAGCACAGGTGCAGAATGGAGGGTGTCCTTGGCATTTGTGTCCTCAAGCAGCTTACTGTGGGACAGTGAAAAAAGAGGAGGAAAACGACTGTATCTGAACACTTGAGAAATGCTTACTGGTGGCTAGAGAGAGAACAACACAGTCAACTTGCTGAGTATTGCCTTACTACAGAAGAAGCAACTACAGTCCGTGCTTTCATCAGCTGACTGCTCTGAGTCCTGACTCCAGTTTGTGGTGTCTTGGGAGAGGGGAAGAGACATTGATGAGTTGGTGAGGTCCCTTCTACCTTATTCATTTTACTAGAAATTGTATGCATAATAATAATAACACCTATAAATTGCTACCCTTAGATGTTTTGTATACATTATCTCATTTAATCTTTACATCCTACCAAAAGGTTTTAGAAGGTTAAGAAACCTGCCCAAAGTCACACAGTGGTGACAGGCAGTTGGCAGCTGGCCCACCCTGGCCCCCGGGCCCCATAGTCCACCTCTTCATGGAGCACGGTGCTGGGGTGATACTGGCACAATTCTGCCTGTGCCTGGGCATGGGTCTGGCACACACAGAAAACTCTCTACCCACTTCCCATGGCTGCCAAAATGCAGTGCACGTCATGAAAATTTTTCCAGCTCTCC
This sequence comes from Cheracebus regulus, assembly GCA_963574635.1. Lineage (NCBI taxonomy): Eukaryota > Metazoa > Chordata > Mammalia > Primates > Pitheciidae > Cheracebus > Cheracebus regulus. The sequence continues at coordinate 36,511 of CAUYQU010069319.1, forward strand.
TCTCGTAGCCCAGTTTAACACAATGAACCTTTTCGTCCTGTTTACTAAGTGTTTACACTGTCCTTTTAATCAGATATTACAAAAGCAGCTTTTTTTCCTCTGCTTTTAACTAGCAAGGACTGATTTTAGAGAGTGTCTTACGCCGCTTTTGTCTGCTCGCCCACAGAATCCATTTGTTGTCATTTTCATTTTTTCTTGCTAAAAAGTGCTGCTCATCAGAGTGACTAAAAATATGAAGCATAAAACTGTATTTCCCCACACCCCAAATTAAGCCTTCCAGAAGGACATTAATATGCCCCAATTCTCTCTATCTGTTGAATTTTTCAGCAACTCAATCCCAAAACCATTTTTATATTTGGTCACATATGAGTTGAATGAGAGTAATTGACACTAATGATTTCAGCTCATATTTACTTGCTCCATTGTTTCATTTTACTCTGTTTTCCCCTCTCCATTTCTGCCTTTCTCCCTCTGTATGTTAAGTTCCACTGAGATCTATCTTTGTGTCACAGAGTTCCACAACTCAGAAGCTAATCATATCCCAGAACACTGATCCTGATGTCCTGTGGTGTTTGGAATTTACATTAGTTGTTTATTTGCCTACTTTTGGTTAGGGATCATTTCACTGTGGATATCATACTCCGGCAAACACACGCTCACACAGACACACACACATTCATAGATATCTCCAGTTAAATATTCATGATACCCAACATTATCACAGGGATTTTCATACAACGAAATGGCCAGTGTTGTCATTTAAGGCCTGGAGTACCTTATGCAGGGAATACTAAACAGCACATTATCACCTCCACTGTGTGACAGACGAGTTTCAACAGAAGAGACTAATAACAATAAATTAACGTATACTGGGTTTGAGGGGGAAAAACAGGACAAAGGAGCTTTGAAATTGGACATAACTGGACATAATCGTATATTTTGATTTGGACTCTCTTGAATTAGGCTTGAATATTAGGTTAACATTTTTACATAGTTGTCCATAGAGAATGAAGGTGACCTGTAGGAAGATAGTCAATGGCAGTGATTTCATTTAAATCAAATGGACACCAACTTCGAAAAGAAAACAGATTCATCTTTCCACTTCTCGGGAATGCATTCCAGACATACAGCATGTTCATCTCCTATTGTTTGGTGATCTTTACGAAGAAAAACATGCAACCTTTGAATTAAACCTTTTCCTTCATTTCAACTTAGATACACGTGTCCTCTTATGGGAGTTAAATATAGTATGTCATGTGTCAACATAAGGAAGGGAAAATTTAGAATCCACGCCATAGCCAACGGATGACAACTGGCCTAGAGAGAATGGATGATGAGGATGGAAGAGTTACATTGCAATCCCAAACTTCCACCCTGCTGAGGTCACAAAGACTCTGGGTTTCAACGTGCAGCCTCATCCACCCTGATTTCCAACACTTCTGCGAAAAACAGTGTACTCTGGGGCTGAATTGATAGCTGTAATTAATTTAATTGAAACTGCAAACTATCTCATCACAGGTTCACCATTGCTGTCATATAGTTTAAAGAAAAGGTCACATCTTGGCTTGAAATAGAGTAGGGATCACTATGGACATGAATATTTTATGTAGAATAAGGTGTGTATTTACTTAGAAATGCTGTATACACATAGACTAGTTATCCAAGATATATTAATTCATTCATTCCATCAGCAAACACTTGGGAAGTATTCACTATGTATTAGGCGCTTTGCTGAACTCCAGGGACCCAAAAGTGAATAAATCTCTTATCTCTATGGAGTTCATGATTTAATTTAACCATATGAGGGTTCAGAAAATATATGTTTGCAGTGAGGTACTGAAAAGGCTAAGAAATGAGATTACAATATTAAACTATGCCTCATAATAACTGATGAAAGCTAGATATTTCAAAAAGATAAATTACTGGGACAAGTTTCTGAAGAAAGTAAGACAATGTGTCAACATCTAGAAAAAATGTCAATAGTTTATCAACAATGAAATGTCAGAAGCTTTGTATGAGAGAGCTCTAAAAGTCTTTCTTGCTGTCTAAATTCCCTCCTGGGTGTGAAGGCGGAGTGAGGCCCTGAGTTCTCATGAGGGTGAGGATGGTGCCCTTGTACCAGGTCAAGGCAGGAGAACAGGAGCCAGGGAGCTCAGCTCCAGGGGACCAACAGTTCTTCCAATAAAGTGTCTAATCCCAAGGGACCCAGGGCTAGGCAGGAGTGAGCAGACTGATATGCAGCATAAAGAGGGCAAGTGCAGGCAGGCACCAATCTAGAACAGCCACAGAATGCTTTCTGGAAGGATGTTTGAAGGGACAGGAGCCATTAAGGGGGAAAAACAGCTGGTCTAGACATACACTGGAAATACCTAAGAACCTGTGAAAGACACTGGAGGAGAGAGACGTGTGAGCTATGCCATTCTCAGATGTTCACCTATCATTTGGATAATTGATCAGCAAATATATCTAACTGACCTCTATGTACAAGACAATGTACTTTGGAGTAAGGGATGGGTTGGAAAGAAACGTAAAAGAGAACTCATGCTCTAAACAGCTTTCCATCTGTTTTAGTAATGTAGATCTGACCTACATTGAATTTTTGTAGCCCTATTGGCTATAGCTGAGTGAAAGTTTTAGGAGTGATTCTAGGAATAAATATATATATAGGAGAGAGGGATCCTGTTCTGGTAAAAAGAACTCCACATTTGGAATTGGAGTGTTGTTTCTGCACTTATTAGTTGTATTACTTTTATGCAATCCTCTATAAACTTGGACTCAGTTGTCTCTTCTGTAAAGTCCAAGCACTATGCCCACCTTACCAATTAGACTTCTTTGGTTTTGAGAAACAGAAGTGTATTATGACCGATTGAAGCAGAAAATTGTTTCATTGAAAGGATATTATTCAGCTCACAGTAATGGAAGGAGACTGGAGGGACATCCTCATAAGGAATAGGACTCAGGACATCACCTAGTGTCCGAGTAGCAAGAACCAATCAATGGTCATATCAAGAAACTACTGTTAAAACAAGTGAAGTCCAACTATTTTTTAAAAACCTTGCACATTATGTTCAAGATTCAACACACTAGGAGAGAGTTCCACTGGCCTAGCTTGGGTCACACAGCTTGCTCTTGAGGGACGGGAGCACAGGGAAACTGACCAGTGAGACCCACCAGGACTGCACACATCACAAAGAGGTTAGATTCCAAAAGGAAGCCAAAAAAGTTAACAAAGGAAGGGAGCAAGAAACAAAAACCTACAAGTCTTCCCTGAGTTAGGCTGTACAGTGGGAGTTTTCTCCTGTTCTCCAGTGGCAGGTGCCATCAGTGTCTTCAATGTCCACCCTATGCCCATGGCCCTCTGTGTTCCAGCAGGCAGACAGTGTCTCACTGCTGCTCTCACCTGGGGGCTTTCTATGGCATGCTCTGTCTGCACACAGGGCAGGATGCATGTGTTGGGAGCCGGCCCCTGTGGCAGCAATGCTCATTCAATGATGTCTGGGGACTGGAGAGTAAAGAGCCTGTGCAAGGCTCTGGAATCTGTTCTCAATCCCTCCCAGAGGTTTCTAGCACGACCAAGCACTGGTGCCCGCAGCGGAAACGTGCTTACTGATGACACTTTCCCTGGCTGCCTTCCCGTCTCTGTCTCACTTTCCCTCTGAAACCACCTCCTCAATAAGCTACATTTGCTCCAAGTTTTTTTTTTTTTTTTTTTTTTCTCTCAGGCTCTGCTTCTGGAGAAGGAAACTAAAGAGAGGTAGAACCAGAAGTGTTTCTAGGAAGCAGAGGCTCAGAATTGGGTCATGGGGTGGGAAACTTTACTGGTGGAGAGAAGATAGTGACAACGTGAGGCCTGTTGCAGCAGCATGATGACAAAGGCTCTCGCTGACCTGAACCAGGCTGAGTGCAGGGAGGGCCGGCCTCACACATTGGCACGAATGTGAAGGAGCTGGGTGGCTGCTCATGAAAACGATGGAATCTGTGAAATAAAAAGCAATGCTGTAAAAGCCAGAAGGTCTACCTGGAAGGATTTTTAAAAAGATCTCTTTTCCTGTAGCCCAAGGGCAAACTTGACTAAAATGTAAGCCCGAAGTGTGATTTCAGGAGTGGTACAGTTTCAGAGAAGGGCTGAATTTGCTTCCCTGGCAATTCTCCTGCACTAAAGTCACAGAAGTAGTAAGACCCTGATACTTGGGCTGGGACACTGGGAAGACGGTCTTTAGAGTTTAAGCCCTGGACTTCCCTGAGCACTGTCCAGCAGAACTGATGACCCACCCCCATTCCCTGGAGATCATGCAGACCCCACCCTAGGCTGGAGGACTTTCAAGACAGAGGCTGCCTGCCCTCCTTAACATCGGCGCCACCCTTCTCAATGCTTCCAGATCAATAACAAGATCAAATCTCAGCACAGCTCAAGCAGGGAGATGCTCATCTGCTCCAGAAGGAAGGGCTAGTTTTAAAAGGAGCGCCCTCCAGGAATTGGGAGGACACGACTAGGAACATACCCCATACCCAAGAATGGATATGGGGCACGCTAGACCAGAGAGGGTGGCAGATACAGCTGGGTGGGACGAGGCCGTTGATTCAGAAACACTTTCTAATGACTCAGAAGTTAATGTCTTAGAAGAAAATCTGCAGCCAATCCAAAATTTCGGTGGAATCACTACTAAGCTTGGAAACCGTGATTATATTTACGTTAGCACTGGCCCTCCACTCAGGTTGTTGTGTCCCCTGGTGAACATTTGGCAATGCCTGGGGACATGCAGGGGTGTCGCAGTGAGGGAAGGTGCTATTGCATCAAGTGATGGAGTCGGGGGTGCCTCTCAGGCTTCCGGCTAGGGCACCACATTCCGAGACAGGGATCATTGAAAAAGGGGCCTAAGAGTGGGGGGGGGTGGGTCCCAAATGCAGGAGGGGAGGTTGAGTGTTTTCTCAACCACTGCACAGCCAAGTGCAGCAGTCATCTGGGCACAGGAGCAGCCCGCCCTGACAACTGGAAGCTGTTCCTCCTAAACATCCCCATCCCTCTCTCTTGCAACACCTCACTTGTCTGCTTCAAGGAACCGATCAAGAATACTTGTAAAAGTCTGTCTATATTACAGTCCTATGGCTTCTGGAACAAACGACCTCACACTTAGTGGCTTAAAACAATAAAAGTTGATTCCCAGTTCTGGAAGCCACAGGTTCTAAATCAGTGTCAGTCTTCAAAATCAAGGGGAGAATGTGTTCCTGTCTCTTCCAGCGTCTGGTGGACCCAGGTGTTCCTTGGCTCATGGCCACATCTCTCAGTCTCTGCCTCTGGGGTCTCATTGCCTCCCCTTCCTCTTCTGTAGTTAAATATCCTCTGCCTCTTGTACAAGGGTGCTTGTGATGACACTGAGCCCACCTGGATCATGCAGGACAAACCCCCATCTCAAGGTCCTTAACCTAACCACACCTGCAAAGTCAATTTTTGCCGTATAAGAAAAGATTCACAGGCTCCAGGAGTTAAGGCATGTATCTCATTTTTGGGGAGGTAGGGAGCAAGATTCCATCTAACAAGCTGCCTTTCTCTTGAGAATTTACCCTCCATAAGGACAGGTCCCCACCTGCCATGTCCACCAGAGTTTCCTGTTAGGAGCATAGTGCTGGACACATCAGAGGCATTCCTGGGGCACAACAACATCATTTAAAAATGTATTTTCTTTTGTTCTCTTCTTTAAAATACCTTAAACTAAGGCAACTAGTAACTTGTACAAGCAAAAACCTCGTGCTGAATTTCACTGTTGTTCACCATTCCTTCTTCAGACTCCTATATTCTTGACATCTGTTAAAGGCCACAGTGGTCAGGCGAAGAGGACAAAAGTTTGGCACCACAGGGAGTCGCCTTGCTTGGGAGCGAGTGGGCTGGAGTGCAGTCGTGACCCTGTCTGCCTCACGCTGTACCAGACAGGGAGCTGGTAATCTGAGCCCACCTCGGCCACAGGTGGGAGTGGGAGCCACTTCTCACTCCCAGGGCTGACCACTGAGATTCGGCATATCCCTTGGGGTGGTCTGGGGCAGTCGGGAGCCAGGAGCTCCTCTCACTTCAATCCTTGTTGACATGTTGATTCGCTTGTTGGGTGGTCACCTGGAGCTAGAACAAAACTAATGTGAGCACAAGGAAGTATTTTCACCGATCTTCAAGCCCAGTGGTAGAGAGTGGTGTTGAGATTCAAGTCAGGCGTGAGGCTTATGCTGCATCCTGGTCATCTTGAATCCCGTGACTCCTGTAACACTGGTGTCAGGGAACAGAAGTGGGATGTGAATGTGCACCGCTGTGTACTCCATGTTCTTATGTGCCTGAGGAAGGCGGCTGGACCGGTGGTGTGTTGAATCTACATACTTGTATTTTGAAATAGTTCTGCTGAATGTCAAAATTGACAATGGCTGCAAAATACGTGGATGGACAACCTGAGAATGCTTCCTTGCTGTAAATGATGCAGCTATCCCAATCAAATTTTAAAACATAAATTAAAGATAATTTGAGCATAATTTGAGTTCTTCTTTGTTATAATACGAATTATAAGAGCACTTTGCTTGGCTTATTTTGGGCTTGGTAAGACATTTAGAATTTCATGTCTTCTCTATGAATTGAGAAGCAGGAACTTAGCATGTTTTCTTATTTTACAAGTGTGGTCTATACCAGAGTAATAGAGCTAAAATATTCACAAGGCCAAGGCTTGCCTGTATGGAGTTTGCTGATTATAATTGATGAACATTTAAGGATGTGGAATTAAATATTTCTAGCTTTGGACTCCTTCAATGTTGTATTTATTTCAATGCTACATAGGGCTGAGAAACCTCAGCTTTTGAAATAGTAGAGTTGTGGTCTAGCCAAGTTTTTAAAGAGCAATGCTTCCATAATTTAGAAGAAATATAATATGCTTGCCATTCTACCTCCAGAAAGTTTGCTTTGCACCATTATCATAATCGTCATCATCAATATTCAAAGTAGCAGCATCAATATTATAACAGCGGCCAGTTATGGGCCACTTATCTGTACCAAGCTCTGTGCTAAGCACTTTGCATGTTTTATCTTATTACATAATAATAATAACAACCCAGTTGACACCCCATTTTTATGTGAGTATACTGAGACTCAGAGATTAAGTTATTCATCCAAAGAAGCATAGCCAGGAAGCAAGGAAGCTGGGATTTGCATCTAAAATATCAGATTGTGAAGTCTTGAACTCCATCTAGCAGGTCTGCGTGTTTAGTTGTTATAACAAACATGTTTCTTTCATGATATACCTCAAAACAAACTGGTACTGTTTATTTAAATAAGCACAACACAGAAAACGCAAAAATTGTTATAATTGTTTACATTTGAAAAGAAATGGCCAAAGATGATGTCACCTTTAAGCAGCTTGTTTCTGAAGTGTAGCTCAGGTCTACCCTTCAACCATTTTCATTATAAAATAGCCACGGCTGCTCGCCTGCTTTGTTAATAACTATCACATTGTCATCATTGTAAAGACAAGCTACATCACACCTATTTAGTTATCTTTAGTGACTACTAAGTGACTTCCTCGTAAGTGCCCAGGCTTTATAAGCTCTGCATTCTTTGATCGCCAGAGGCCCTGCCAGGGAGACGTGGGACTCCACTTTTGGCACAGAGAAAATGGCATGTCAGACAGGGAGGAATGGATCTCAGGTCACTGAGCTACTGAGGAGCATAGTCGGATTTGATCCCTGGCATGTTTATTCCAATGTCCCTGCTTTCCTCACTAGGAGGAGAAAATATTATCTTCAAATTGTAGGAATTGGAAAAGCAAATAGAGTATTCTTGACATGACATGTGTATCCCTGTTTGAAGGACTTTTTTCTAATAACATTACTCTGAATTTTTAACTTGTTTTAATCCTTTTTTGTTACACTTAGAATTTGAGCTAGATAATAAAATAAAGTGATGAACAATAAACCGTTGTTTTTTTTTCTGGAATGATAAAGTTTTTCCAACCGGGACATGTTTCCTTTATCGGAAATAATAGAGAAACTGAACTCAGGGTTAGCCAAATTCTGTGGCCCCTTGATTGTAGATACTGTGTTTTATTTTTCATTCTTGGCCTTTTACATGGTCCTTGATTTATCACATGTATTCAAATATTTGATGAATTTGATAATGATGTCAATTTTAAGGTATTTGTGATGAGATATTTGGTAAGAATGTAAAATTACCTAAATACAAAATGATATTTTAACATGCTAATACACAGGAGAAATTTGGGTAACCATGATCATTACATTAACAACACTGTCTGGTTTAGAGACTCTTTGCTGTATTAAAAATGTGGATAGAATCACTGAAGTCATTTTGTTTCCTAAGAGGCAAGAGAAATAAAAACAGCAGTGAGCGCTTATTTAGTTTGAAAATTGTATTGATGTCTATCTGCTCTTATAATACAGTAGTCTAGGTACCAAACTAACTTTCTCTTTGTCATATTACAAAGAGAAAGAAAGAGAAATATACATTTAGCCTTTCAACATCGAAGTTCTAGTATAAGTTTCAAATCTACTACTTTACATTTACTATAAAAATTGCATTCCCATGGACAATTTGAAAGCATTTTAAGAAAATTAATTACTTTAAAATGCATTGCACTTAAAAACCGAATGCCTTCTCTGACTCCTTTAAAGTTCTTTGAAGACCACTTCATTTGTCTTTGCAGTTATCTTGTTTAAAACAACACAGTCTTTATTTACATGGTTTTGAACCAAAAACCTGCTGGAGAAATCACTGTTTATTCAATACTAACTGTAAACTTTTCTTAATTTTTATCACAAAGAAACACACTAGATCTTCAAATTGTTTAATTCAAGTATTGAAGAAAACCCTCATTCACTACTATGAAAACTATTAGAAAAATAATAAATCTATGTTTATTCTATTTATCTTCTGGATTTGCAAAAATCATTTTTGTTTCTGCCTCCATGGTGAGACATTTGCTCACCCAGTTTCTCCAGTTCTTTATTTCTTCTTTTGAAAATTAACATGTGTGCAAAAGTCTACAGAAATTGTAGTGTGACAATTTTCACACAATTCCTCGGAGGACCTGTTTCAGCTGCACAATTTTTAAACATTGTGGTAGGTTCAATGGTCATCAATGAAAGACAACTATAGATTTACCACTAAGGATGCTATACTCTCCCTGGAGAGCTAGGACATAAACATATTCAGGATAAAAATCACAGTAGAGTCATATAACCATATGGAAGGAGACTTACAAAATGCTATGCATCCTTAATTGCTGAAAGAGTAGTTGATGTAAGAACCATAACCTCAGAAGAATGAGAATCACCATGGGCTGGAGGAGTAGCTACTGCACTCTTGCCTTTCACTGTCTGGGGATAAACAGTGAAGATAATTCATGTTTCTCTTCCACTCTAGACCTCACAGGAACCAGTGACCAAGATACTCTACTATTTTCTTGGTATTATTATATTAATGAATTTAAGAAGAAATCGTGGGGAAAAGCAGTATCTGTAAAAAAAAAATGTTTATCATGATCTTAATTTGATTTATGATGAAAACCAGGCTTCTACAGCATGTCCTGTGTTTGATTGATTTGGTCTTGTTGGTGGCTGGTTTCTTTTGCTGCTTTCTGAAGTCTCTTCTGGATTAAGAGATCAGAAATCAGGAGGATGGAAATGCATGAAAACAATTCCTCCAAGACCTCAAAATCTCACAATCATTGTTTCCAGGTTCATTAAGTATCTCTATTTCTTTTTTCATAGAACAACAAAAGAACAAGTGCCCACTGGGAAAAAAAAAAACATACACACTTTTTCCAGCACTGTTTCTAATAAGGCAATTTCAACAGATCAGATGTCTGAAAGGAGTGAATGATATTACCTGGGGACCTTTTGCTGAAGTGGAGCCATTCCTAGACTTCAACTTTTTTCCCAACGGTTGAACTTTTACTTAAAAGTATGAGCCAAGCCAAATGTGTAGATCAGGAATTCACTAAATTACTTCCTCTGACTTCCTTATTTCTCAGTTGATAATAATTTGATTATAATTGAGCTTCATAATTGAGCAACATACAAATATATATTCTGCAGAGGCTTCCAACTACCAAAATATGCTTTCACCTGAAAAGCGTGTCTAATTATACACACATATTTATTCTAACCTACTTGATTTAAAAAATAAAATAAATAAATCAAATAAGACTTACTTGGTTCTAGCGAGAAAGATATTTCAAGCTCTGGGGAGGGAGGAGAAAAGGACCCGACTGTGATTAATAATCCTCATTACTGAGCCACCCCTCTGACCAGCCCACACTTGAGAAGGTCTTATTACTCCCCTTCTGTAAGAAATGAGAGAAAATGAAGGGAGTGAAATATGGAAAAAGCAAATAGTTTGGTACATGTCTAAAGCTGGCTAAAACTTTATTATTTAGGTAACTTTCGGTGCTCTCTTTGGGGCTTACAGTACATACCTAGGAGCAGACATACAGTAACTGAATTGTTTCAACTTCTCTAAATAGCATTGAAATGGACTTAATTGTTGCACTAGAGGAAAAACTATGTGTCTCCAGAGACTATTAGTGTCATTTAAAAGGCTAAATGTATCATAAAACCTGTCTTTAACAGAATAAAATTGTACAGACCAACACAATTTTCACTAATGTTTTCCACATTTCTCAAAAAGTGAAAAAGAAAGAAAGAAAGGAAAGAAAGAAAGAAAGAAAGCATCTTACTCAGCGCTTCTTTGTACAAACTATGATTCAATGTTTTTAGTCTCAATCCCACTGATGGAGAAATTAAGGATCAGAGAGTTTAAGCAACTTGATT
>CAUYQU010069324.1:0-63868 GCA_963574635.1 Cheracebus regulus
ATTTTGGGCTGAGATGATGGGGTCTTCTAAATATACAATGATGTTATCTGCAAATAGAGACAATTTGACTTCCTCTTTTCCTAATTGAATACCCTTTATTTCTTTTTCTTGCCTGATTGCCCTGGCCAGAACTTCCAATAATATGTTGAATAGCAGCAGTAAGACAGGATACTCTTGTCTAGTGCAGCTTTCAAAGGGAATGCTTCCAGTTTTTGACCATTTAGTATGATATTCGCTGTGGGTTGATCATAAATAGCCTTTATTATTTTGAGATATGTTCTGTCGATACCTAGTTTATTGAGAATTTTTAGCATAAAGGGCTGTTGAATATTGTAGAAGGCCTTCTCTTCATGGCTGGTTCAACATAGGCAAATCTATAAATGTAATTTATCACATAAACAGAACCAAAGACAAGAAAGCGTTTAAGATTCCCAAACGCTTCAACTGGAGCATTTGGGAATCTTAAACGCTACTACTGGATAACCACTGAGACATCAGCTAATTCAACAGCTCATTCTACAACAAAAGAAATGTAAAGAAGCACCTTAATCTGTGAAAGAAATACACACAAATAACTCTCCCTTACTAATTTTGATTAATGGTTACCTTCAGTTCCTTAATAAAGAGTAACTAACATTGTGCTTTGAAATTGTATATCCTTAAAATGAAAGTGTTCATACTTTAAAAATTCTGAACTGACACACTGATAATCTGTTCATATTGTAACCCAGCATGTGTATACATACTTATAAAACTGAAAAGAAATTCTATATTTACATTTATTTTTAGTTTTAGTTTTTAGAGATAGGACTTTGCTCTGTCACCTAGGCTGGGGTGCAATGGCATCATCATAGTCACTGCAGCCTCAAACTCCTGGGCTCACATGATCCTCCCACTTTAGCCTCTTGAGGAGCTAGGACTACAAGTACATGCCACCACACTGAGCTAATTTTTCGTTTTGTAAAAGTAGAGATGGGGTCTTGCTATGTTGCTCAGGCATGCCTCAGACTCCTGGCCTCAAGTGATCCTCCTGTCTTGGTCTCCCACGGTACTGGGATTATAGGCATGAGCTACTGCACCTTGCCAATATTTACTTTTATTACATATGCTGCATTATATTTTTTATAAAATAGAATTTTATTTCATTTTTAAATTATATTTCACTGTTTTAAAAATGCTGGATGCAGGCTGGGGGCGGTGGCTCATGCCTGTTATCCCAGCACTTTGGGAGACCGAGGTAGGTAGATCACTTGAGGTCAGGAGTTCAAGACCAGCTTGCCCAACATGGTGAAACTCCATCGCTACTAGGAATACAAAAATTAGCCAGGTGTGGTGGCATGTGCCTGTAATCCTAGCTACTTGGGAGGCTGAGGCAAGAGAATCATTTGAACTCAGAAGGCGGGGGTTGCAGTAAGCCAAAATTGTGCCACTACATTCCAGCTAGGCAACCCAGTTAATTGATGGCCTATTAATGAGTTGCAGCCAATGTTTGTTACACTATGCTATCCCATGTGACATTTTAGTCATATATACACTAGTATGACTAGTATATATGCTAGTAGTATAAAAATTTTACTTTTCAAAAATTTTTAGACAGCATTTTCTCTACTTCATACTGCCACTCATCCTGACGGCAAATTTTATACGATAATGTAATCCCAGTTCTTCTCAGTCATTTAAGGTTTAGACTGAGTCACTTCTTTCTCCCTAAGAAAATGCCTATGTTACAAGTGTTCTAAGTTTTACATACAGAACATCATAGCATCATAGGGGGTATTTATATCCTAGAATGAACTCATCTTACATGAACCATGTTGTGTCTGTAGCTCCAGAGTCATCACCTCTCCTTCATTACCTCTCTGGAGTCATCACCTCTCCTCTGTTCCTCATGGAACAGATTCGTGTGTCCCTATCTTGTTTCTTTGGGGTATGTGGAAACTACACTAAGTGTGCAGCCTCTTCCAGTGGAAGACTCAGTTCTACTGTCCTGCTCTCTGTGGGCACAGGGAAAACTACAGGGCAGCTGTTCACACCCAAATTCCAGATAGAATGCAAGTTTTCTTCTGTTCTCAGACACTCAATATTTTACTGATTTATTGCCCCAACTCCCCAGACTTTAGCCCAAGGATGGGGTGGTAGCTTATGCTGAAACACTCAGCAAAGACTAACTCTTACTTTACTTCTCATGTCTTCTTTATATATTTTTGTTTCATTTTTAGTTATAAAATTGCCTCATATCATCATATAATCTCCCAAAAATACACTTTAGGGCACAAATTTTGAGCTTTTTATTCTCAAAAACAGCAGGCCTTTTACATTTAGAAACCTTTTCTTTCAAGCTCTTATCTCAGCCCAGAGTTTAACATCTTTTTAGAATTTAAGAGTCAAGAGTTGCCTTTTGTTTGCTGGTTTTCTGTCCTGCCATGACTAATTTTTTCTGAAGCAATAGCTTTCTCAGACTTACATCCTATGACAGAGAATGTATTACCTAAAACATATAATATGATGGTTAATTTTAAAATGTAGGCTCACCGTTTCAGAACCACCTATAGTAAAATAAAGTATTTTTAATGTCACTGTATTATATGAATCATTCTCAATGGATTCTTTTCATTTCATTATATATTAAGTATATCAAGCTGCAAGTATAAATAGATCCCTTAATTATACTATCATGTTCAGTATAACTGAGCATACCTTCATGCTCAGAAATGGGGAAAATCAGACATGCCATGCCTACTTACAGCATTCTATTTTAAGGTATATTTATATTTGGATAGGTTAGAGATTGTAGATCTATCATATGCCCAGGTACATGAGGTTTTCTGTGAGAATTATATATAGAGAATGATATCCTGCCTCCAAATCAGTTAAAAACTAAAGAGAGGATAAGCACATTAGTAGCTTATATAAAAACAAAAACAAAGAGAAAGCCATAAACATGTACAAGTGGTAGAGTGCATCTTTTAAAGGAGGGATGAGGACTCATATTTTCTGATTGTATCAAGGTTTTCATGAAGGGGCTGGGCTTTGAAAGACAGAGAAGAGAGACATTTGTGGTGGAGATACTAGCATAGGATGACTCAGAAGGGAATATTGATTAGAATAGCAAGTAAGCAAGGAATGTGGATTGGTACAATTTATCATTCACATAAGTCAGCGAGTACATTGATAAGATGGGAACAGAGAAACAGCCCAGAGGGAATCAACAATAGCAGTGGTCCAGAGTGTCAAAAGTTGCAAGATGAGCATAGGAGGAAATATTTTTGTTTAACGGAGCCATACTGACCTTTAAATATACAATTTCTCCAGCCTGGGCAACATAGGGAGAACTTATCTGAAATAAACAAACAAACAAACAACAACAACAAAAACAAAACATGTGGTGGCACACACCTGCAGTCCCAACTACTGAGGAGGCTGATAGCAGGATCACTTGAGCCCAGGAGTTCGAGAGTGCAGTGAGCTATGATTGTGTCACTGCACTCCAGCCTGGGCAATAGAGGCAGACCTATCTCAAATAATAAAAGTAATAAATTTAAGCGGGGCGCGGTGACTAACGCCTGTAATCCCAGCACTTTGCGAGGCCGAGGCGGGCGAATCATGAGGTCAAGAGATTGAGACTATTCTGGCCAACATGGTGAAACCCCGCCTCTACTAAAAATACAAAAAATAGCCAGGCATGGTGGCACACGCCTGTGTTCCCAGCTACTTGGGAGGCTGAGGCGGAAGAACCGCTTGAACCCAGGAGGCGGAGGTTGCAGTGAGCCGAGATTGCACCACTGCACTCCAGCCTGGCAACAGAGCAAGACTCCATCTCAAAAAAAAAAAAAAAGGAATAAATTTAAATATTTTTAAAAATATAATTTCTTACTATCTGTATGTATCTGTGCTTCTATATGTATCCCATATCATGTTGTAAACCTCAAATATACACAATACAATTTACTTTTTTAATAAATAAAATTCAAAAGAAGCAAAAAATACAACTTTAGATGATGAGTAGGCATGAAAAGCAGATTAGAGCAGGATATAGAGGGAAGGGTAAGTATATTAATACAGTAATGTTAAAGGTTGGTACAGAGATATTAGGAGATAGTACGAGGGAGTCTAAGGATTAGTAAAAAGATTTTGTTAATTTGGGCTTTGTAGTACACGGTAGATAAAAGCATGCTGTCAAATGAAACGGGACCAGCAGAGAAGGTCTTATGGGATCTTAGAGGGGGTCGATGTTTGGGCTGGAAACCTCTGTGGCCAGTGGTATATTTGCCCAAGTTTTGCTAGGGTCCACTGGGCTTGTTCTCTCCACTCAGCCTGGTAGGCTGTGCTCAGCTTATGCTACCAGCCTGGATCCCATACCTCCACAGGAGACTACAAGTCAGGTGTGGAGCAGTGAGGGGTATGTGAGTGAACATGGGGTCCAGCCACTGTGCAGTCAGACATGTTGGCTGCCATGGGGCAGGTACCACAAGCAGCTTCCCCAGCTGGCACCAGGAAACAGGGTGGCATCCAGAAGCTTGAAGATACCAGGAACCACAGAGCCCCAAACAGGGAGTCACAGCCCTGGCTCAGGGAGCTCCAGCTCTGGGCTCCCCGAAGGGCCACAGCTCTTCTCTCCTTCTCTTCACCCACATGTTGGCTAACAAGGGACATGTCTCGGCCCTGTTTGTGTTACAGCTCTTTTAGCATCACCATTTGGCAGGTCCCAAGTTCCTGACCTGTGACCAGGAAGAATGAGGTATGCAGACAAGTGGAGGGTGAACAAGATGAAGAGAAGTTTAACGGAATGGTAGAACAGCTCAGAGGAGACCCACAGGGAGTAGCTCCCTTCTGCAGCTACAGTGTCCCTAAGAGTGTTCAGCTCCTAGCAGAGATGGTAGCTCCTCCCTGATAGGCAGGTCATCCCCATCAGTGCTCAGCTCCTCGCAGAAAGGGTAGAGCCTCTCTGCAGCTGGTCAATTGTCTGTTCTACTCTGGCTGAGCCCATGTCTTTTATGGGCCTCAAAGGGGAGGACGTGCACACCAATTGGTCCATGGGGAGCCAAGAGTGCGCCAGAAAAGGTCCCACTTTGGTCAGCAGGACTGAAAGTACACTCCCCAGGCTTCAGCTCCTTCTGGCCTGAAGGTGGGTCTTCACTGGGGACCTGCCTTCTTCAACTCAGAAGTCTGTTTACCTCTTGCCACTGTTCACAGCAACCAGGCTGCTTGCTCCAAGCCCTACCTGCAGGCCAATGCTGAGCTGTCCTCCCCAACTCAGCTTCCCCACAATGTTTGTTGGGGCCCAAAGTCCAGAGGGAGCCCAGGCAGCAGGGTGGTGGTGTGACAGTACTGACCCCAGCATGGGCACACTTGACTATGCTATGACCATGCCTGAGATCACCCCCAATCTGGCCCCAACCCCACCTGGATATCGGTGTAGGCACCAGGAGCAAGGAGAGGCCAGGAAGTGGGAGCAGACACTCTGAGCCTGCAGGGACAAGGAAGGGCCTTTCAGGGCCCCCAAAGGTGCAGAGGGCCAAGATCCCCAGGTTCTGAGCCTGGAAGGGTGGAGATTCTGCCCATTCCATGGAGAGTGCAGGCAGACCTGGGGGCTCCTCCTCCAAGCCTGGGGTTGGGGCTCCAAGTCTTCACTGGGCCCTCTCTGCCAGATGCCCATGCTCCACCACACCGCACCCCCGACAGTGGACAACTTGGCCCGGCCCCATCACAGTAGTTTCCAGGGTGGCCAGCTCAGGGGGTCTTTCACTTGTTCCTGGATCCCACCAGCTCCATGGAGCACTATCTCAGGCTCAGCTCCGCCTCCTCCCGGTGTCCTTCCTGCAGAGGCAGAGGCGGTGGGCCAGAGCGGCAACGCAGGACCAAGGTCTGGGCGTGGAGGCTCCAAGCCTAGGAGCAGGTCCCTCCCGGCTGCATGATGGTGGGGCCAGTGGAGTTGGCTGCCTGGGTCATGGGGCACAGGGGTTCCACCACTACCATTGCTGTTCCCGCAGCCACTCTTGCTGCCTCTGCTCAGGCCTCCCTGCTGCAGCCAGTGCTATGGCAGCAGTGACTCTGGACACCCCACAGCTGCCATTAGTGTCACTAAAGTTACAATCCAAATAGGGGTTAATTTACAAATAAATGACTCAGAGAACTCACAAAAAAATGGAATTATGAATTCCATTTAGAAGAATTAGCTCTTTCCATGAAGTAGGATATTTTTTTCCAATGATTAAATAAGTTTGTAAATATAAAGAACAGAGATAAATTATCTCACGTTATCCTCACCAGTAAATATTAATTTGCAGGGAAAAATACTGAAGTTTAAAGATGTTGAGTGTGACCAAAGGTCACAGAATGAATAATGACCCTATTAGTGTGAGCCTCTCTATTCACCACACTCCTTCTTGAGCCAAGACTTAGTTTGGGGTAAGGTTAATGCTATCAACTTCTAGGTACTGATCTGGGAAATCCTTTTTCTCTGTCCAAATGAGTAAATACCACTAGACTTTTATGTTTCCCAAAAAGTATATCTCCCCTATCTTATATCAGGGGCTAGGTCTACCCAGATATTTGTGATAATTTGTACATAGAGACTTTGGCCATTTCGCCAGTCATTCTCCTCTCTCTCTCACATACCTTCTCTCTCTCTCTCTCTCTCTCTCTTTCTCCCCTGTCTTTCTCTCCCCTCTCTTTCTTTCTCTTTCTTTCCACACATTAATTTTTTTTTTATTTGAATGGCTTTAAGAGTACAAGTGGTTTTTGGTTACATGGATGAACTGTATAGTGGCAAAAGTCTGGGCTTCTTCCACACATATTTATTGAGGGCCTATTACATGCCAGTAAAATTCTAAGCACTTGAGACATTCATCAAAAATAAAGCAGATAAAATTTCTTTCTCAGCATTAAAACTGTGACCACATTTTACTGGAATCGCCAACCTTACAGTACATACTGCTGGTAAACTTAAAATCTATTAATGATCTCCTGATGATAGGCCTTTGTGAGCAGGAAGTAGCAGACATTCTAAATGCCTTAGTAAAACAGTTGTATGCCAGAAAGACATATAACCTAGGAAAGTTCAGAGTTCTTTTAACTCAATAATGTTTTGTGGAATCTGAGGCATATCAGAACATGACTTCCAAATGAAGCATAAATTGCTGCACTTTGTCCCATTCCCTACTACTGCTAAGAAGAAGAGGCATAGGGCCCTTATAAAGGATTGGATTTGGAGTGTGCATGTGTGTGTGTGTGTGTGTGTGTGTGTGTGTGTGTGTGTTTCTCCACCAGATAAGCCATAAAGCTGCCAGCTTTGTTTGACCCTGAGCATGAGAAGTCTTTCCAGCTGGTTGAGTGTAAGCATTTTGAAAATCAGTGACTGCATACCATATGCTAAGGGTGGTGTTGATTTGCTCTTGTAAATACAACACATCTGGAACAGCTGTTACAATTTGAGTCACCACCTTATTAATTTCAGGAAAATTGTTTTTCTTCTGAAAGACCAAAAACCAAGTTTAAAGGGAATATAATAGAAAATACCACCTCTGCTTCTTTCAAATGTTTGGGGATAATGCAAATGTCTGTGATTTCTCCAGAAAAGCTATATTGTTTTGATTAACTCTTTTAATATCAAAGTGTAGTTTCAGATGCTTCCTCTTCGCATTTTGATCAAAATAGCAATTACCCCTTAAGTTAGTAAGCCAGTGTATATATTCTGCCAATTGCTAAATATTCTCATTTAAAACCTACATTCATAAATGGCAAAAACAAGAAACACAAGGGTTTATTTGTGAAGTCACTATGTCTCAAGCCAAAACTGCATTTACCCCATGAGCTTCATAAGTGCCAACTGTAATTGGTAGCACACAGTGATATCTAAGCAGCAAGGCTCAGCATGAGAGCAGAGCCCAGCAATCCCTGAAAGTCTAGGTACGCAGTGACTTTAATAAAGGGCCTCATCTTGCTGATACTTGCTGTGGTTTGATTGTTCCCCCAAACTTCATGTTGAAATCTGATCCCCAGTGCCAGAGGTGGGTCCAAGTGGACAATATTTAGTTTCTGGGGGTGGATCCCTCTTGAATGACTTGGTGTCATCTTTGCAGTAATGAGTGAACTCTCACACTATTAGTTCTCATGAGACCTGATTGTTAAAAAGAGCCTGGAACCTAGAAGTACAACTAACAAGGAATGTAAAGGACCTCTTCAAGGAGAATTTCAAATTAGTTATTTAACAATATTCAGATCCTAAAATAGTCTATATCTTATAAATTGAGAAGTGTTTATTTTTTTAATTGCACATTAATAGGTGAATGGATAAACAAATTATGTTCAAAGATCATACTTTGTAAGACTTGAATACATTTCAATTTATTAAGAGTTGTTTTATAAGTCAGAATACAATCTTGGCAAATGTTCCATAGAAACTTGCAAAGAATGTGCTTTTTGCTGCAGTTAGGTTGAGTGTTCTATGAATGTAAATTATGTCACTGTGGTTAATAATGCTATTTATGTGTTCAATATCCTTACTAATTTCCTGTCTCAGATCTACCTATTATTCAGAGTGGTGTTAATATCTGCAACTATAAAAGTGATCTTGTCTAGTTCTTCTTGCAGTTTTATCACTTTTTCCTTATTTTACTTGACATTCATTAAAAGATAAAGAAATGTTTCAGATTGTTATGGCCTCTTGATGAATTGACTCCTTTATTACTATGAAAAAGTCCCATTTATTTCAAGTAAAATGCTCTGCTCTAAAATTTGTTTTTTGTGTGATATTAAAATAGCCACTCTAACTGCTACCAACAATAGAAATGGACTATTGCTACAAACAATATAAGTGATTCTCAAAATTATTTGGCCATGTGAAAAAAGCTAGAGACAAAAGACGTTATGTTTTATAATCCCATTTATTAAACATACACACCCACACCACAAAAGAGAAAACAAAATTCTAGAAAAGTCAAACTAACCCAAAATAAATTAAAGATGATTAGTAATTTTCTGGGCATGGGGTAAATGGGATGGGGTAGGAAAGAGAGATTTGAAAGTGCTGCAGAAAAACTTGGGGATGATAGATATGCTCATTTTCTTGATTGTTTTGTTACTTTCACAGGTGTGTACATCTGGTAAAACTGATCATATCATGTACATGAATTTGTGCAGTTTATTGTTTATCAAATATAAACCAGTTTAAATGCAACACACAGCCTATTGCTTTAGTAAAGTATAACAACATTTGTTCTGTGAGCAATTGATAAGGTCACATAGCAATTTCTCTGGAAAAAAAAATACATTTTACCCCAAAGATATAAATTATTCATATAATGCATTTTAATTTTTATATAAAAATCCAAATGCTTAAGAGTAACTGATGAAATATACTTCAAAATATTTACATAATCTGTTAAGTTATCCCACTTTGACATTTTTATTTTCCCAAAGGCATACTAATATAAATATACATTTGTATTTTTTCATAAGGAACTGTAGATGCCTGTATTTGGATGCGATTTTATCACACAGAGTCATGTAAGGTTAGAACTCCAAAGGGCTTGGTTTTACAATTGAAGAAGATAAGGTTCATTGAGTCTTGTTAATTATTCTGTGCTAATTGATACAGAGACTAGACATTGTTTGCTCTTTGTATATTTTTATTAAGAGGCATTCTGTGAAAAGCCTACTTTGAAAAGATTACTAGCATTGCTTTTTCAAGTTTCTCACTGATATGGTTTGGATTTGTGTCCCCACTCAAATCTCATGTGGAATTGTTATCCTCACTGCTGGAAGGGCCAGATAGGGGATGATTGTATCATTGTGGTGGATTTCCTCCTTGCTGTTATTGTGTTAGCGATGGCTATCAATATCTAATTGTTACAAAGTGTGTAGCACCTCCCTCACCACTCTATTCCTCCTTCTCCGGCCAAGTAAGACATGCCTGCTTCCCTTTCACCTTCCACTAAGGTTGTAAGTATCCTGAGGTCTCCCAAGCCATGCTTCCTGTATAGTCTGCAGAACTGAGAGCCAATTAAACATCTTTTATTTATGAAGTACCCACGCTTGGGTAATTTTTTATAGCAAGGTGAAAACAGACTAATACACTCACCTAATGAATGACCCAGGAGCAGAACTCAGTTTTGCTGAATCTGCACCCACCTCATTCATTCATATTGTCTTCATTAGTATGAGGAGAAAGGTATCATTTCTTTTTCAACTTTTATTTTAGATTTGGGGGTACATGTGCAGGCTTGTTACATGGGAAAAAGTGCATGTTGCCAGGGTTTGCTGTATAAGTGATTTCATCACTGAGTTAGTAACAAAGAACTGGATAGGTAGTTTTTCCACTCTCCCCGGTGTCTACTCTTTTTCTTTTGGTGTCTATGAATATTCCATCTTTACTTCCCACCTATAAGTGAAAAAATACAGTATTTGGTATTCTGTTCCTGCAAAGATTCACTTAGCATAATGGCCTCCAGCTATATCTATGTTGCTGCGAAGGGCATGATTTCATTCTTTTTATGGCTCTGTCGTAGGTTATGGTGTATATGTACCGTAGTTTATTTATGCAGTCCACTCTCCATGGGCATCAAGGTCGAACTCATGTCTTTAGTATTGTGAATAGAGCTGCAATGAAACCGAGTTTATTGCAATATACCCTAGTTCGTTTTAATATGAGTGCATGTGTCTTTTGGGTAGAACAATTTATATGGTTTGTATCTTTTTACCCACCAAATATCATGTTGAAACGTAATCTCCAGTGTTAGAGGTAGGTGTAGTGGGAAGTGTTTGGGTCATTCATTAGGTAGATCCCTCATGAATGGCTTAATGAAATCTCATTAGTGATGAGTGAGTTCACACAAGATCAGCTTGTTTAACAGTCTTTAGTACCTCCCCTTCTCTCTCTTTTGTTCCTGCTTTTGCCATGTTATGTGTCTGCCCTCACTTTGCCTTCTGCCATGGGTAAAATCTCACTGAAGTCTCGCTGGGAGCCAAGAATATGCTGGTGCCATGTTTCTACAACCTGCAAAGGCATGAACCAATAAGCCTATTTTCTTTAGAAATTATCCAGAATTTCCTTATAAATTCTTTATAAAATAAAACCTATTTTCTTTATAAATTATCCAGTCTCAGGTATTTATTTATAGCAATACAAGAATGGCCTAAAACAACAATTTATATTCGTTTGGATATATACCTGGTAATAGGATTGCTGGATAGAATTGTGATCTGTTCTAACTCATTTGAGAAATCTCTAAACTGCTTTCCGCAGTGACTGAACTAATTTATATTACCACTGGCAGTGTATAAGCCTTCCTGTTCTCCACAACAACATCTGTTATTTTCTGACATTTTAATAATAGCCATTCTAACTGGTGTGAGATGATATCTCATTGTGTCTTTGATTTGCATATGTCTAATAATTAGTGATGTTGAAGATCTTTTCACATGCTGGTTGGATGCATGAATGTCTTCTTTTGAGAAGTGTTTGTTCAAGTACTTTGCCCATTCACAAATGGGGTTGTTTGTCTTTTGCTCATTGATTTGCTTTAGTTCCTTATGGTTTTTCTCAATATTAGAACTTTGTCACATGTATACTTTGCAAATATTTTCTCCCATCCTGTAGGTTGTTGGTTAATTCTGCTGATGGTTTCTTTTGCTATGCAGAAGCTCTTTAGTTTAGTTATGCCCCACTTTTCTATTTTTGTTTTTTTGCATTTGCTTTTGGGGACATCATCATGAAATCTTTTCCAAGGCCAAAACCCAAAATGATGTTTCTTAGGTTTTCTTTTAGGGTTTTGTAATTTTGGGTCTTTGGAATAAGTCTTTATTTTATCTCAAATTGATTTTTTTTTCTCTGCCTGTTTTCTTCAGGACACCTCAAGCCAGTGAGTAGAGTTGATGTTGTGTATGGTGTATGTTTTGTGTGTGGTACATATTTTGCGTATGGTCCAGTTTCTTCTGCATATGGCTAGCCGGTCACCGGTCATCCTAGCACCATTTACTGAGTAGGAAGTCCTTCTATCAATACTTGTTGCTTGTTGATTTTGTCAAAAGTCAGATGGTTGTAGATATAGGGCTTTATTTCTGAGTTTTCTGACAAAAAAAAAGACCTAACTATCCTAAATATATATCCACCCAGCACTGGGGCACCAGGATTCATAAAGCAAGTTCTTAAAGACCTATGAAGAGACTTAGATAACCACACAATAATACAGGGAGACTTCAACACAACAAATGACAGAAAGATCATCAAGACAGAAAACTAACAAAGATATTTGGGATCTAAAATCAACACTTGACCAACCTGACCTAGTAGACTTTGACAAAATACTCTATGCACAAAGTATATAGACTCTATGCTCAACAAAGTATACATTCTTCCTCTCTGCACACAGCCAGCATTCTAAGATCTACCATACACTTGGCCATAAAAAAATTCTCAACAAATCCCAAGAAAACTAAAATCATACCAATCATACTCTCAGACCACAGTAATAATAGAAACCAATACCAAGAATATCTCTCAAACTCATACAATTACATAGAAATTTAATAACTAGATCCTGAATGATTTTTGGATGAAGAATGAAATTAAGGCAAAAATAAGAAAAAAATATATAACTAATAAAACAAAGACATAATGTAACTAAATCTCTGGGAGACAGCTAAAGTAATGTTAAGAGGAAAGTTTACAGTAGTAAATGCCTACATCAAGAAATAAAAAAGACTGCAAACTAACAACCTAACATCATACTTAGAGGTACTAGAAAAACAAGAGCAAATCAATCCCAAATCTAGAAGAAGATAAGCAAAATATGAGCTAAATTAAAACTGAAAAGCAAAAATCCATTCAAAAGATTAATGAAACCAAAAGTTTGTTTTTTGAAAAAATGTTGACAGAAAATTTAATGATTACATGTCTTGTGGGTTGTTGTCTTGTATAGTGTCTTGCAGAGTTTCTCTGAATTTCCTAAATTTGCATATCAACTTCTGTAGCAGTATTGTGGAAATTTTCATAGACAATATTCTCACATACTTTTTTAAAGTTGTTTCCTGTCTCTCTCTTTCAGAAATGCCAATGAGTCACAGGTTTGGCCTCTTTCTACAATCCCATATTTCTTGAAAGATTGCTCATTATTCAAATTATTTCTTTCTTATGTTTTCTGCTTTCATTGAACAGAAGGAGCAGTGGTTGTGCCCTGATATTCTTTATCTTGATCGATTCTGTTATGTCAGTCAACATGAAAGAAAAGATCTTAAAGGCAGCTAAAAAGAAGGGCAAGTCATGTATAAAGGGAATCCCATGAGGCTAACAGCCAGCCACCTTTTGCCAGAAGCCTTACAAGCCAGAAGAGATTATGTGCTTGTTTTCAGCATCCTTAAAGAAAATAAATTCCTGCCAAGAATTTTATATCCAGACAAATGAAGCTTTATAAGGTAAGGAGAAATGAAATCATAATCCAAAAAAGAAATACAAAGAAAATCCGTCACCACCAGAACAGCCTTACAAGAGGTCCTTCAGGGAGTGGTAAACATGTAAACAAAAGACTATTAATTCACACTTCAAAAGCACACTTAAGTACATAGTCTACTGAAACTATAAAGCTACTATACAATCTAGTGTACATAAAAACAAGCTAAGAACACAATGACAGGATCAAATCCTCACATATCAATATTAACCTTGAATGGAAATAGGAAAAATGCCCCACCTAAAAGGCACACAGTGGCAAGTTGAATAAAGAAGCAAGACCCAACTTTCTGCTGTCTGCAAGCAGCAGTCTGGAGTTCAGTGCCACAACCTTGGTTCACTGCAACCTTTGCCTTCTGAGTTCAAATGATTCTCCTGACTCAGTCTCCTGAGTAGGGATTACAGGTACATACCACAACACCAGCTAATTTTTTTAAGTTTTTGGTAGAGATGTGGTTTCACCATGTTGTACAAACTGGTCTTGAACTCCTGACTTCAAGTGATTCATGTGCCTTGGCTTCCCAAAGTGC
Source organism: Cheracebus regulus (assembly GCA_963574635.1). Classification (NCBI taxonomy): domain Eukaryota; kingdom Metazoa; phylum Chordata; class Mammalia; order Primates; family Pitheciidae; genus Cheracebus; species Cheracebus regulus. Next base: position 13,978 of record CAUYQU010069324.1, read on the forward strand.
TGGGATTACAAGCATGATCCACCACACCCTGCTAAGCCATTCGCTGTTAATCCACTTTGGCATCTTACCTACTAACTGCTATTTTATTGAAAATATTCCTCTAGATGATCAGTTAAAATATTTCATTTATATTACTTAGATAAATGTCATGATCTACAAGCAGTGAAAATACAAATTTTGAAACTAATTGTAGAAATAAAAGTGACTCCATCTTGGATGCTAATTTCCATGTTGACTTCTGATTTTTCCTAGTCCTGTGACTACTTCCTGATTTCTACTTTATTTACTGTCCTTAGTGTAAGAATAAGGCAAACTTAATGTTATCACAAAAGTTATAGGTTAGAGGCATGTAGCATTCTTACCAATTCTAGAGGGTTGCCTTTAATAGTATTGCTCAGACCACATATACCTTTATGCTAGATAGCCCTTGGTACTAGGGAGTATCAGTGTGGAGATCTACCTGTCTTGCTGCTACTGAAGACTATGTTTTGCTACCTGTAAGTTCTCAAATGAACTAACCTGTAGAGACAAACTAAATATGTCTGTCTTGTTTTTTGGTTTCTAAACTCCTTTGGCATTTGAGGTCACTTTATATATACAGCCTTACATGGAATATCATTCAAAATTGATTGTACAAAATTTACTTTTCAAAAGTATTAATGAAATACAGTGAAAATAACAAGTGGACATTGAAATAACACAAAAATTATTAGGATACCAAAGCAAAATTCGGTTAATTTTTAAAAAATATTAAATAAATCATGAGCTTCTACACAGCAAAAGGAACAGTTTATTGTAGCATAGGCCAGAAATAAGTTACAGAGAAATCAAAGCATCATTATTATAACTACCTTGTCATAAACTGAGATAATTAAAGTGGAAAATTTTGATTGTTTTTTTCAAAATGAAGTGGAATATTTATTTTGCATTTTGGAAAAATTTTAAGGTAGCTTTGCCCAAAAAATAAACTTTAATTAAAATAAATGAGTGGTACCTTAAAATCACATGTAAATATAATAGTTTTGGAAAGTTTCCATCATAGTTTAAAACTCAATATGGATAAAAAAAGTGAAATAAATAATTTTTGTCACTTTATTAAGAATAAATGAAGAAAAGAAAGATGAAAGAAGAAATAAGAATAAATAATTTTTTTTTTTTGCTGCTATTGTAAAAGGGGTTGAGTTATTGATTTAATTCTCTCCTGTGTGAGGTGTTTGTCATCCCCTGCTGGGAAGTGTCTCCCAGTCAAGATACACGGGAGTCAAGAAGCCACTTGAAGAGTCAGTCTGTCCATTACCAGAGCTCGAGCACTGTGCTGGGAGATCCATTGCTCCCTTCAGTGCTACTGGGGAGGGAGGTTTAAATCTGCTAAAGCTGTACCCACAACCATCCCTTTTCCCAGGTGGTCAGTCCCAGGAAAGTGGAGACTTTATTTTTAAGCCCTTGATCGGCTGCTGCCTTTTTTCATAGATGCCCTGCCCAGTGACTGTCTAGTAACACAGTCTGTCTGCAGTGGGCTTGCTGAGCTGCTGTGGGCTCCACACAGTTGCTTTGTAAACTTCCCTGTGATTTTGTTTACACATGTGAGGTAAAAACTGCCTACCTGAGCCTCAGCAATGGTGGACATACCTCCCCCCACAGAGCTCAAATGTCCCAGATAGAGCTCAGACTGTGTGCTGGCTGTGAGAATTTCAAGGCAGTAGATCTTAGCTTGCTGGTCCTCATGGGGGTGGGACCCACCAAGCCAGGTCACTTGGCCCCCTGGCTACAGCCCCCTTTTCAGGTAAATGAGCATTTCTGTCTCCCTGGCACTTCAGGTACTATTGGCATATTAAAAAAAAAAAAAAAAAAAAAAACTGCTGCAGCTAGCTTGTCATCTTCCCAAATGGCCGCCCAGTTTTGTGCTGGAAACCCAGGGCACTGGTGTTGTAGGTACTGGAGGGAATCTCACGGTCTGCCATTTTTGAAGACTGTGGAAGAAATGCAGTATCTGAGCAGGAGTGCCAGAGTGCTGGGATAAAGTCCCTAATGGCTTTCCTTGGCTAGGAGAGGAAGTTCTGCAGCCCCTTGTGCTTCCCTCGTGAGGCCACACAAGACCCTGCTTTGGCTTGCCCTCCTTGGGCTGCCCCCACTGTCTAACCAGTCCCAATGAGATGAACCAGGTACCTCAGTTGGAAATGCAGAAATCACTAGCCTTCTGTGTCACTCTTGCTGGGAGCTGTGCACCGAGGCTATTCCTATTCAGCCATCTTGCAGAGAAAACTTGACTCCTCATTACTTTTGCAAATTTATGCAGCTGGCTTGAATTTTGCTTCAGAAAATGTTTTTTTTTTTTTTTTCTATCTCACCATCAGGCTGAAAATATTCTGAACTTTTATGCTCTGCTTCCTCTTGAATGCTTTCTCACTTAGACATTTCTTCCACCAGATACCCTAAATCATCTATCTCAAATTCAAAATTCAACACATCTCTAGAGCAGGGACAAAATGCCACTAGTCCCTTTACAAAAGCATAGGAAGAATGACCTTTACTCTAGTTCCCAAAAACTTCCTCATCTCTATCTGTGACCACCTTAGCCTGGACTTCATTACCCATATCACTATTAGTATCTTGGGCAAAGCCATGTAGTAAGTCTCAAGGATGTTTCAAACTTTCACACATCTTCCTGTCTTCTGAGCCCTCCAAGTCTCTAGGAAGTTCCAAACTTTTCCACATTTTCCTGTCTTTTTCTCAGCCCTCTAACCTGTTCCCACCTCTGCCTGTTACCCAGATCCAAAGTCACTTTCACATTTTCAGGTATCTTTACAGAAGCAGCCACTCACTGTGGTACCATTGTACTGCATTATTCTGTTCTCATGCTTCTATAAAACCATACCTGAGAGTGAGTAATTTATAAAGGAAAGAGGTTTAATTGACTCACAGTTCTGTTTGGCTGGGAAGACCTTGAAAATATTACAATTATGGCAGAAGGCAAAGGAAGCACACACTACCTTTTTCACAGCACAGCAGGACAGTGACTGCCAGCAGGGGAAATGTCAGATGCTAATAAAACCATCAGATCTTGTGGGATGCACTGATTATCAGGAGAGCAGCATGTGGGAAACCGCCCCCACAAACCAATTACCTAAACCTGGTCCACCCTTGACACATGGGGCTTATGGGAATTACAATTCAAGGTGAGATTTAGGTGGGGACAGAGAGCCAAACATTTTAATGTAGTAACATTGGAAAGAAAAAAGGTCAGCATATTCTGCATCAACTAGATGTAGTCTTTATAAACAAATATGGCCACATTATTTTTGCATTTAGTTGCTATTGTATGTTTGAGCCTGTCTGTAGGAAAGCAAAGTAAAATCATATTCTTGCTAAGAGTGTAAGTAGGCTGGGCACTGTGGCTCACACCTGTGATCCTACCACATTGGGAGGCAGAGGTGGGAGGATTGCTTGAGCACAAACGTTTGAAGCCAAGTTAGGTAATATGGAGGAGGCTTGTATCTACAAAAGATACAGAAGTTAACTGGATATGGTGGTGCATGCCTGCACTACAAGCTACTCGATTGGCTGAGGTGAAACAATTGCTCCCTCAGCTTGGAAATATGAGGACAGGAGGTCAAGCCTGCAGTGAGCCATGATAGCACTACTGCACTCCAGCCTGGGGGACACAACAAGACCCTGTCTCAAGTATTAAAATAAAATAAAAGGGTGTAAATAAAAGTTTCACTGTGGTTTAAATGTAGGTAAGAGTGAAAAAGATAGATTTTATCCTAAAATGGACTGTAGTACCAGGTCTGTCCTGCAGACCTCAGCCAACAGGTGAAATGAGTACTCAGACACAGGTATGCAGTGTAAGAGCAGCTAGGTAATTGCCTGGCTCTAAGGTCCAGATAGCAGCTCCAAGAAGCTGGAGCGCCTTGCTTTTATTCTGTGCAGGCACAATGCTGAAAGCCTGGAGCAAACACAATCTGTAGGTAATTAACATTTATTGTTCCCCTTTCAGGGAACCTCATGTGCAGGATGTTCAAAGGTCAGTTCCTGGACAACTTGGAACAAACAAACCTGATCAAGGTAACTCCCCCGTATTATATTTGATGGGTACATTATTAAATTGATTAGCTCCTTAACATAATGGAAATGGATTAAAATTAATTGTTTTATAGGATAAATAATCATGACAATAATTAAGACATCTCAAATGAGGTTATATTATTTTCTAAATAGCCAGGATCGAGAAAAACAAGTGAAATGCAAAACCTGCACTTTACTTTCAAACCCAACACATTGACATAACAGTTTCAAGAAAACAACAACATCCATTGCATTAATGCTGCTAGTTCAAGTTTTTTGGCATAGTGATCTTGTTTATACTAAGTCTTTTTCATTTGTTTGTTTTATATGTAGATAAGGAGCCCTAAACATTAAAGTTATTATTCTTTGACTGCTATGGTGTGAATTTGCCCCCAAAATTCATAATGTTGGAAACATGATCCCCAGTGCAGTGGTGTTGTGAGATGGAATCTAATGGGTTGCTTGAGTGGTAGGAGAGCTGTCCTTATGGATAGATTAATGCCATCATCTAGGAAGTGGGTTTGTTATTGTGGGAGTTCATTCCTTATTAAAGGACAAGTTCCCACCCCTCCTCACTCTGTCTTTGCCCTCTCTCTTCTGCCATGAAACGATGCTGCCAGAAGGTGCTTGCCAGATGCCAGCTTCTAGATCTAGGACTTCCCAGTGCAGAGGTGTGAGAAAATAAATTTCTGACCTTTATAAATTGCCTAGTTTCAGGTTCAGGTATTCTATTATACCAGCACAAAATGGATGAAGACAGTGACTGGGCCAGGTGCAGTGGCTCAGGCCAGTAATCCCAACACATTGGGAGTCAAAGGAGGGCAGATCACAAGGTCAGGAGATCAAGACCATTCTTGCCAACATGGTGAAACCCTTTCTCTACTAAAAATACAAAATTAGCTGGGTGTACTGGCAAGTGCCTGTAACCCTGGCTGCTCAGGAGGCTGAGGCAGGAGAATCACTTGAAGCAGGGAATCCGAGGTTGCAGGGAGCCGAGATCACACCACTGCACTCCCGCCTAGCAACAGAATGAGACTCCATCACATTGTATAAAAATTTACGTTGGTAATTTTCAAGATTGTTATATACAGAAAATGTGAAATAGTTATGCAATCAATAGGGAAAGCAACTACTCATCAACATAATTGGTTTTTAGCCAACTGAAAAACTATACAAAGGATCTGACCCCTATAATAATCTTGAAATCATTTTAAATTAATTTAATCATTGAAGAGTTCTAGTAAAACACAAAAATAAAATCTATGCTATGTAAAATGAAAAAAGCTTCTTCTTGACCAGCTCAGTATATTGGGAAACCAGAACCAAATAAATTAAATAAAGGCATGAAATGGCTACTGTGAGAATAGAAGAAAGTGACTGGGGCACTGAAACAGAAAGAAGCTGCACAGAAATTTAGTTATGAGCCAGAACATAAATAATTGAAGCAAGCGTTTGATACAGACAAGGGAGAAAGTACATTTGGGCCAAAGGAATCATCACAGGTAAGGTCAGGAGAGGGTTTGACGTATTGAAAACGAGAATAGGGATTCTCTCATGAACTGAACATATAGAGACTGGGATAGTGGGTAGAGAAGAGTCTAGGACAGTTTTAACATCCTTATATGCATCAAGATGTGTTGTGTGCAACCAGTCATGTAGACGACTTTGAAAGAGAATTGAAATCGACAGGCTGAACAAAGAAGGTTGTCCTTGGCACGGAGCTGAAACATTTCCAAATGAGCTCTCTGCTGGCAACAAAGATAATATACTTGGTTTGCCATCGAGCTTCCCTGCAGAATAATTATTATGGAAACTGTTAGTTTGGTCATTTAGTTCCTCAGTGGTATCAAAGCCTGTTACTGGGTTTGATACCACTATGGCTGTGTGAGAGCAAGGAGATAAAAAATGAGAATAGATCAGGTATTTGATTTTATTAGTGAATTAATAATCTACAAGCAATATCCATTTGAATATATGTAACTGAAGCCAGATACAGCTAATGAATAAAACGTCATTCAGTTGTTTTTGAATTGCAAATCTGGAAAGGCTAAAAATTTAACCAGCATAATTATATTTTAAATGTTTCAATTTTGATATAATTTATGTCATCGAGGCAAAACTTTTTATGGTTTATAATACAAGCATACACTTTCTTAACTCCATTCCCATCTTAGGATGTCCTTTATTTAGTGTAAAATTTTAAATAGGGAAAACTTAATGACTCATTCGTTTTCATAATCATTTATGGCCATTATAATATAGGTCACTCACAGCTTCTGCTATTATCAGAACATTAAAGACCCTGCTGGGGCCTCTCATTGCTATTTGCTTGACATCCACTTAATATTTACCATTGGGAATGTCACAGATAGCCCACTTTTCTTCTGATCCTAGTAATGAAGAATAATCATTATGTTCATGGGTCCTTCTGGGGTACTCTATCTGTAAGTAAATAGCTTATAGCAAGAGAGAAATTTTATTCGAAGAGGCATTACCAATTGACCACCCCCACACACGCAAACGCAAAGACCCTGCAGTTAAATTGGATCCAGATTCTTCAAACTGTAATCCACCAGGGAAGACATGAATAAAGATAATGAGATAAATAAATGTGAAATCACTTTGTAATAGTTGCATCACTTAGGAATATTAGTATCCTAAATAGGATTTTTATCCTAAATGTTCCTAAGTGTTGCAACTAATAACAAAACAAAAACACCTTACTCAAACTGGTTTAAGATAGGGAATTTGCTATCCTCTATTACTGAAGATTCCAAAGGAAGTGATTGCTAGGGATTTCTTCAGATACAACTTGTTTTAGGAGTTCAGGCTGGGTGCATTGCCTTATGCCTACAATCCCAGAATTTGGGAGGCTCAGGCAGGAGGGTTTCTTGAAGAAAGGAGTTTCCTACCAGCCAGAGCAATGTAGCAAGGACCTGTCTGATAAAGAAAAAAAGACCTGAAAGATGTCATTAAATTTTGTTTCTCTATCACTTTACTCTGTGTCTCTAGATTATTTCATTTTTACACATGAAACTCCATATAGTTGCAATACACCCAATTTATGAGATTAAATCTACATTTTGTAGGAAAGTGGTTTTACCCTGACAATTTCTGTTAAAATGCCAGTTCATTTCTTTGAGTCAGATTGTATATTATGCCCATCCCTGAACATACAGCAGGGCTCTGGGTGTTGTGAAAACTGATTGTTTCATCTCTGGGTGATGCAGTGAATATACGCTGAAAAATGAGAAAATGGAGAAGAGACTCATACTTATGCGAGGTAACTAAAGCACTAATTCACCACAATAATAAATAGAGTGAAAAAAAAATGCCTGATGTGATTGTCATCATTAGTGGATAGTCTGATCATCAGTCAGTTAAAGCTAATGTCTTTAAAAATCATAAAACCATATATATGTAAATTTAAATCTTATAAAGGTATGTATATTACACAAGTGTTTTGTTATAGAACTTTTAGGGAATGGTGTATAAGACAGTGTTTAGAGAATGGTGTACAAGATTGTCTTTCCTGAAACACATTCACAGTATATATTCTATAATTTCCATTTCCATTCTTTAAAGTAAATGTTTAAAGACACTTGCAAAATAAACTGATTCCACAGTTTTTGTTCTTGACAATTTTCCCTCTAATTTTGCACCTGTGTCTTCCACAGTGTTAACATTGATTTTTTAATTACTCATAGAGTATGGTGTTACAGATTGTCCTGTTATCCTAAAACACACATGAAGTATATATTCTTGGATTTCTTTGTTTTTATTTTTAAATTTTGTGGCTACTTGGTGCATATATTTACGGGTACATGAGATGTTTTGCTACAGATATGCAATACATGATAACCACATAATGGAGAAGGGGGTATCCATCCCCTTAAACATTTATCCTTTGTGTTACAAACAACCCAATTATATCCTTTTAATTATTTTAAAATGTACAATTAGGTTATTATTCATTATAGTCACCAAATAAGCCAGGCACAGAAAGACAAACATCGTATGTTTTCACTTGCATGTGAGACATAAAAATAAAAACCCTTGAACTCATGGGTTTCTATTTTTGATGCCTTTGAAGTACAGTGAGAAACTTCCAGTCCAGACAAAATGATCTAGAACTGTTTCTCTCTGTTCTTCCTGCCTCTTCCCCACTAAGTAGTATACTATGAACCCTGGAAATAACACAGCAGACAACCAAAGAACTACACTGAAATGTGATTAGAAGGTGACTGGGTTAAAGTGACAAGACTAGAGAAACAATACAGTGACATGTGTATGTGCATACACACACATGGAACACACATATACACGCACATACACAAGGCCACCCAGACACATAGTTTACCAACCTAAGCCTAACAAGAGAGGGCAGCCCACATAGGTTCATTCCTCCCCTGAGTAAATCAAAAGGTCCTTCAGACAACATCAGAAGTAAGGAATCAATTAGAAGCCCTCCTCCCCAAAACAGACAGATGTAAGGGAAGCATCATCCTTTCCTGGCAAATGTGAGACTATTTTCCAGTAAACTTCTTTGTCTATGTAGGACTGACACTACCCTTTACTTCCCAGAGAAGGCTTGCCAGTTAGTGGTAGCGGGGAAGGGGTAGCCTATAGCATTCAAATCTGGGGAATCCCTTCTACCTCTTCAAGCAACACTAGCAAGAGAAAGCCAATTACTAGCTGCAACCAATAAGTCAGGTAGACGGCTATGATATGAATGCTGTATATCCACATAGATTATATGTTGAAACCTAGTTCCCAATGTGATGGTGTTAGAAGGTAGGCTCTAAATACCTATTACTTCCCATTTGGGATTAGTGCTCTTTTGAAATAGGTACCAGAGAGCTCCCTGCCCCTTTCACTATGTCAGGACACAGAAACCATGACTGTCTATGAGCCAGGAAGAGGACCCTCACCAGACAAGGAATTTGTCATCTCCTTGATCTTGGACTTTTGAGCTTTCAGAATTGTGAGAGATAGTTATTGTTTTTTCTTTTTTCTTTTCTTTTTTTTTTTTTTTTTTGATGAACCATTCAGTCTGTGGTATTTTTCTTAGAGCAGCCCAAAAAGACTAACACACAGACAAAATTGCAAAGATTCTGAAAATTCTACTGACAGCCTGTAAAATAGGCCAAGACTTATAGGCTAAACTTAAATAAAGTGACCGCCTGCTGAAATAGTAAATAAAAATGAAAGTAGCTAAGTAGAGCTAGAGTTTCCTCTCTATGAAGAAATGAAACTTCCCTGCATTTCTCAGAATTTCCATACGTCATAGTTTCCTGAGACTCTTTACACACCATGAAAATTAGATCTGCAGCCATTTGTCTAATTAATTGTTTTAATCCAAAAGGATAGTGCAATTTCTTCCATCTGCTTGAAGGGTTCAGAGGATCCTAGCACCAATTCATTTGTAGATTAAATCACTAAGGAGCTAGAAAGATTGGGGTTATCTTCTTCAGTATTTACTTTCTAAGGAATAATGAGGCCCTGGACCTTGGAGAGAGCTCCAGGTTATAACATCTGTTAATTGAAAGCTATGCGGTGCTCATCAAAATTTTTGTATGTCAAAATTTTGTATATGTCAAATTGTTGAATTAAGGAGATGCTTTCAGCAGAGCAGAGATATCAATTTTTCCCCATTATAAGCAGATACATTTATTTCTTCTCTTTTATCTATGACAGGTATACCTACTCATGTAGGAAAAACATCTATTAGCTTTCAGCTTGCCCCCCCCAGGAGTAAAACAAAGTCCCTTAGAAGAACTTATTGCTTATTATTTACTGTAAGGTTTTTAGTTGGAAATTTAACACCTGATATGGTTTGGCTGTGTCCCCACCCAAATCTCATCTGGAATTTTCATGTGTTGTGGGAGAAACCTGGGGGGAGGCATTTGAATCATGGAGGCAGGTCTTTGCCCTGTTTTTCTCATGATAGTGAATAAGGCCCATGGCATCTGATGGTTTTATAAAGAGGAGATCCCCTGTACAAGCTTTCTCTTTCCTTGCTTCCATCCATATAAGACATAACTTGGTCCTCCCTGCCTTCTGCCATGATTGTGAGGCTTTCCCAGCCATGTGGAAGTGTAAGTCCATTAAACTTCTTTCTTTTGTAAATTGCCCAGTCTTGGATATGTCTTTATTAGCAGAATCAATAAGTTGGTACCAGTAGAGTGGAATGTAGCTGAAAAGATACTCAAAATGTGAAAGCAACTTTGGAACTAGATTATAGACAGAGGTTGCATGGAACAATTTGGAGTGCTCAGAAGAAGACAGGAAAATGTGGGAAATGTGGAACTTCCTAGAGACTTGCTGAAAGGCTTTGACCAAAATGCTGATAAAAAAATTGACAATGAAATCCAGGGTGAGGTGGTCTCAGATGGAGATGAGGAACTTGTTGGGAACTGGAGCAAAGGTGACTCATTATGTCGTAGCAAAGAGACTAGCAGCATTTTGCTCCTGCCCTAAAAATTTGTGGAACTTTGAACTTGAGAGAGATGATTTAGGATATCTGGAAGAATAAATTTTTAAGCAGCAAAGCATTCCAGAGGTGACTTGGATACTAGTAAAGGCATTCAGTTTTAAAAGGGAAACCGTGCATAAAAGTTCAGAAAATCTGCAGCTGGACAATGTGAAAGAAAAGAAAATCCCAATTTCCAAGTAGAAATTCAAATTGGCTGCAGAAATTTGCATAAGTAACCAGGAGCCATGTGTTAATCCTCAAGACAATGGGGAAAATGTCTCCAGGGCATATGACTGCATATTAAAAACTTCTTTTTTTTTTTTCTTTTGAGACAGGGTCTCCCTTTGTCCCCTAGGTTGGAGTGCAGTGGCACAATCTCTGGCTGCAACCTCTGCTTCCCAGGTTCAAGCAATTCTCTTGTGTCAGCCTCCCAAGTAGCTGGACTACTGGTGCCTGGAACCATGCCGAGCTAATTTTTGTATTTATAGTAGAGACAAGGTTTCACCATGTTGGCCAGGCTGGTCTCAAACTCCTGACCTCATCCTCCCAAAGTGCTGAGAGTAGAGGCATGCAACACCACACCCAGCCGCATATTACAAACTATGATTAATCACCTTACTATGTTAATTTTCTTGTAGCTACTCATTGCACCTGTCTATCATTTTCAGAGAATGCAACATGAGGTTCTTTGAGTTACTGCCTTTTATTCAATGAGTTGATCAGTCAGTAGATACTTCCACTTGTTTTCGTATTTTGACTGTACTTTTTTCTGTGTTTAGATCCATCAGATTGGAACCTTACTGTCAATCTGAAAAGGTGTGAGTGTAATGGAAAGACCACAGTAAAAGCAGAAGAACATTATAAGGCATTACTTACCCTCAACAGCAATTCATTAGCTATCTGGTATTTTAGTGGCAAACAATTGAACACTCTTAAATCTAACTTTTTAACTTTAAAATGTATTACTATTATATATTTCCATCATTTAGTTTTCCTCCAGTCTATTTTTTCCTCATAGAGGAAAAATTACACTTCAAAAAAATCCCCTTTTTTTTTTTTAAATTTCAACATTTATTCTATTAGAATGTAGATTTTATTAACTATTTTTCCCTAAGCCCATGTAACATAGTGTTTTTAAATAGCCTAGGGTTATATGTTATGGTTTCAAAGGCTTTAGTTTAGTTTTGTTTTTATTTCACCCTCATCCTGCTGTAGGCCATATTTCTTATAGTTAAAAATCTCTTCCTTTAAAGTTAATTGGCCCTGACTCATAATATAATTTATACTTACTTTTGCTGTTTTAGTTTATACTAACTATGCCCTAAAGAATATTAGGATAATTCAAAGCTACAAAACAAACATCTGAGGAAATATTGAATAGACAGAATAAATGAAAATATTTTATAGGGTATTTGAGACTAAATCAAGCGTCAGTTAAAAAATGAAAAGAGGCTATTCCAAAATGTGTACATTGAGATAAGAAGAGCCCTTTTCTAATAAAAGAAATCTGCTGAATTTTTATAGGATTGCAGATTTGCTACAGAAAAAGTGACTCTTTGACCTCCTCTACACTGTAGACCAGACATGGTCCCAGGATATTTGTCACTACAGGTTTATGTGACCAGTAAGAGAGGTTACCAAGATGTAGGTGGGTCAGTAAGATTGATCTGCCTGTGGGCAGGGGATATGTTTTCTGCAAGAATTTTTTTTTTAATTACAATAAAAAAGCCAAATTAAATTTATTTTGCATTTTTATTTTCATTCTATCAATATCAGTGATAAGACAGGGCAATGTCAATGATAGGATAAGGCAGACTGCTCCCATGTCCCCTCTCCCTTGGTGTGCCACTAACTGCTGGCTCTGTCCCACATACCCTGGCTGAGCAATGGATGAAAGGAGTACTCAGACATAGGTATGCAGTGTAAGAGTAGCTAGGGGGCTGCCTGACTCTAGTGGCCAAATCAGTACAGACATAATGCCAAAAGCATTATTGCTTTTATTCAGTACAGACAATGCCAAAAGCCTACAGTGAACACAATCAATGGGTAATTAACATTATTGCTTCCCTTTCAGGGAACTTCATTCGTGCAGATGATCAAAGGTCAGTTATTGGCCAACCAAATGAATAAGACTCTTTAAATTCCCCTACATTCCCTTGTACCTACTCCTTGCCCTCTGTCTCAGGGTTGGAGATCAGCTGCCTTCAGATATTCTCCTCCAAAGCTTTGCAGATATAGTTTCTCCCATCACTCTGACCAATCTCCTACAACTGATCATGTGTCAGGAATGAAGCCGATCATGGGTGATACCAGTGGTTCATTTGACCATAGGACAAAGTGGAATCCAGTGGCCACTGTGATTCTCCTTTCCACTCTTACGGTTATGAGTTGAGGTGTAAAGAGCTGATACTAATTCTCCCGATAGTACTTAAATGAATTTCATAATAGTGTAGTTTTTCTTGGTAAGAACGGGTAAGCACAGAGCCTGAAGCAAAACTGGAACATTGAAAAATTTATTTCAGAGCATTTAAGATATCAATTCCTTAAAGAATATTTAATTTGTTACTAAGAGACATAGAGAGTTGGGTTAAAGAGAAAAAATAATACCTTGAGTCTTTGCTAAGTTCTTAAGGTGTTGTAATGTAACAAATGTATTTATGCATCAGTTGGCTTTGAATTTGGCTCAGAACGTTTCATATTCTCAGTTTATCTTAACCTCTTCCAGGTATTCAGTTTATTTTCCACTTTTCTTTTACACAACAGACACAAAGTCACAAACATTAATTTAGGAGCAAGAATAGAAAACATTTTTTGAAATTTTACTTTACAATAAAAAAGAGCTATTTTTGCTTCACATCTCTCTTTTCTACATGCAGTGAAATACATTGATTGCAAGGGGCAAAGAAGTGAGGTATGTGTACTTTTAAGTGTGTATGCATGAACAATAATAATAAATATTAATATTAATTTAGTAGTTTTATTACTTGACAGGCTGTATAAATTCTAACATTTCCCAGTACAATTGCATATAATAAAGGGACAGTCAAATTTATACATCTATACATACATCTATAAATGATCATCATTTATATATATCTTTTTTTTCAGAAGGGCAACTATATTTTTTAAGAGATAACCCATGACTTTTCTTTCTTATTATTTCCACAAGCAATTATAGTCTTTTCTAAAAAATATATCATGACTCAAAAGAATTTCAGAAGGTACCTGCTTCAAAATCCACTTAATACTGGAGTCACTGTCAATAACAAGAATACACAGTGTAAAGATGGAATCAGTCCCTCATAATATTCTGTACCATCTGTGTCCAGTAGAAATCTGTGATGTTAGTAATGTGCCCTGTGCTGTCTAATACAGTAGCTACTAGCCACATGTGACCATGAAGCACTTGCAATGTGGATAAGTAACTATCAACTCTACTTAGAATATTTTAATTCTAATTGACTTAAATTTAAACTGTCACAGGAAACTACTTGTTACCACATTGGCCAATGCAGTATGTGATGTTCCAATTAAATCGATTCTGTGTGATGTTTATTCTCCTTGCTTTTAATAACACCAGGAAATGGTACTGTTTTCCTTTTCATATTTTAGCCAAGATACACTGTACAATTACCCAGTATATCTTGAAATTACAGTGGCTTAACAAATTTTGATTTTTCTCCAAGTCCAGTGATATTTGGTGGATGTGCTCAATAGACATTTATGATTCAAAGTGTTTTTCTCCATTTAACCTACTATAAAAAACAACATAAACTTGGTAGAATACAAGCAACAGACATTCATTACTCACAGCTCTGAAGGCTAAGTCCAAGATTAGGTGCCAGCACATTCGGTGTCTGGAAAGGATGTCTTTTTTGGTTCAGATATGGATGGTACTTTATCACTATGTCCTCATGATGCAAGGGGTGAGGAATCTCTCTGGGGTCTCTTTTATAAGGGTACTAATCCCATTCATGAGGACTTCCCTCTCATGCACTATTACAAAAGTTCCACCACCTAATACCATCCCCTTGGGGTTTAGGATGTCAACATGCGATGCAAACATTCATCTGTAGCACAAGGTGGAGGCCACTTCCATCTCGCAGCTCTGCTAAGTCATCTCATTGCCACAGTAGCTCCAGCATCAATGAAAGAGAAGTTGTGGAGAACTACCATGGCTCATAACACTTCACCAGAAGTGACACACGAGACTTCCCTTCACTGCCCACTAGTCAGGACAGTCACAAGGCTTGCAGAAACCTCCAAGAAGGCTGGACAGTCTTCCTACAGCTCAAGAAGCATAGAGACAGCTGTGCAGTGAGCACAAGTAATCATTATTACTCCGTATGTTAACTTTGGGGTCATGGACATCAGTGAGACTCTCCAAGTTTCAGTTGCTTTATCCCCTTACAATAGGCGTATTAAAACTGATTACATAAAAGTACTCAAGGATCACAGAAGTTTCATAGCGCAGAATCTTCCTCATGGTAAATGCTCAATAAATGTTACTTCTATTATTTTTAGATTGTCATTCATTTCCAATGCCGTTTTCTCCTTTGGCATAAGTTTAAATGCATACTGCCTAATATTATTTACTTTTAATTTCATTTAGTGCTGTGCTTGCATTTTTTTCTTAAAGATTACCTAGGGGAAAAATGAAAGAATACATGAAATATTATAAATCTCTTATAATATTTGTAGATACAAAGCATTTACTATCCAATTTGCACATTTGGTTACTGAATTAAGGGAGAAATTCAAAATTTTAAATTTTAAATTATGGCAGGGCATAATGGCTTCCACCTGTAATCCCAGCACTTTGGAAGGCTAAGGTAAGAGGACTGCTTGAGCTCAGGAGTTCAAGACCAGCCTAAGCAACATAGTGAGACTTTGTCTCTACTAAAAATAAAAATTAAAAAATATATATATCCAGGCGTAGTGGTACATACCCACAGTCCCAGCTACTTGGGAGGTTGAGGTGGGAGGATTCCTGAGCCCAGAAGACTGAAGCTACGATGAGCCATGATCACAACCCTGCACTCCAGCATGGGCCACAGAGCAAGACCCTGTCACAATAATAAATAATAACAATAATAATAAAATAAAACAAAGTTCAATCTAGAAGTAAAATAATTTTTTCTTCTTATTTTATTTCGGTAATAAAAATTCTGTAAATCTAAAATGTCCTGAAAAGCAAAACCATAGAGTGTTTTCAGCCATGGTGTGAGCAATTTTGTGAGGTGGAATTAAGTGAGAATTCACCATGTAAAATGAATATGTGCGTAAATATTAGAATCAAAAGATGTTTCTGTAACGAGAAGGCAAGTTCCAGCTACTCCCAGGGAAAGATATATCATGCATTCTTATTTTAGGGGATATGTGACCTTTACATTTGCAATTTCTACGAAATGTCTTTTAATGATTTTCATAGTAAAATACCATGTGTTTTAAAAATTTAATTGTGTGTAATCAGTTTCAAACTAGTATTTGTATCCTGCTTGATTACTGTCTTTCATTTTAATCATAGTCCAACCCAAACTGGTTACATTTCTTTACATGAATATGCTAGAAAGACAAAAGCAGAGACAGTCATCTTAGGTCATGACTAAGACTGACTGACAAATGTTATGTCTCATTAAGGTACAGTACAAGCTGAGAAGAGTTTCAATCCCACATTTGAGTGCAGAAGCAGATTGTGGAGTTCCTCTGACACTCTTGTCTTCATTTACAATTATTCTCATGCCTACTGTCCACTTTTACACACACACACACACACACACACAACACACACGCATGCACCGGTACATACTCCCCTTAGTATTTTTTTTCTTTTTATATTTCTCTGTTATGGTTCTTAGTATGGAGCCAGCTGCAATCTTGGCTTGTGCATGGATATGTCCCAAAAGTCCCTGTTATTTTTTCATGATTTTGGCCACCATTCTTTCATTCATAAATAGTTCGAGCCTAAGAAAGTATAAAGAATAAGCAAAGTCTAATTCAGAAATATCACCTATCAACTGGTGTATTCCATCTTTAGCAATCTCCTTTCCAATAAGCTGCTATCTATCCATAGTTGTCCTACCTCAAATGTAATAGTTTTTGCCATGTCCAAACATAAGGAAAAAATAATAAACTTCAGTAATTTTACATGTAGCTCTGGTCATCTAATGTGGGTTTCACCATGGCTTCATCAAACTTTTATATCATTTTGAATATAAGTATTCTCTTTTGAAGCAAAATTTTTCAACATACAATTAGAAATCAGAATTTCATCCAACTTCATAAATGCAGATTTAATATCAAGAACTTAATTTAGGTTAGTTAGTAAATTGAGCCTCTCAGCTGCCACGCAATGCATATGGCTATGTGTACAGGGGTTTCATTTACTTTTCAGCCCTGTGTCATCACTTTGTTACTCTAAACTTTATCTCTGAAGCACTGAGCATAAGAGACAGTCGTTAACCAGAATTAGCCTATTTCTCAAGTTCTTATAAAATTAATTATCCCCATAATTTTCTTGTCACTACTTCTAAAACTTATTAAGGTATGTCTGTGTGTTTACTTCAAAATTACTATTGAATGTAAAGTTATATGCAACCCAAGGAGTCTCTAATTTGTTTCTTTTTTAGGTAGGGCATTTTCAAATGAAATTACATTCTCTATGCCTTTATTTTATGTTGACAAAATCAGAAAACAATAAGCAAATATACAACGGATGGACAATGCTTTTGTAAGCATGGTGTTGATATTATCCAATGAGACACTTCAGCAAACTGTGTTTTTCAAATCAGTCTGTTCTAACATAAGTTTTGAGTCAAAAGTACTCACTAAGATTTAATCAAGATGGTTATAGGCAGTGCATTTTCCTTCAGCAACTGTCAAGGTACTGTACTCAAATAAAATGATAATGGAAACCTGGACTCTCCAAAGTCAGAAGTGTAAACTTTAGAATGGAGTATAAACCGTTATTCCTAGAGTGTGTGACCATTAGGGTAATATTTTTCTATTCAATTTTAACACAAATTTAACATCATCTCATAGTGATACATTTATGAAGTATAAATTGAAATATGAAATATTTAAATTCATATAATACAAAGGATGCATCAAAGTATAATTTTCATATAATGTATATTTTCAGCTCTATATGCTTTATAATTTTTATAAAACATATATATATGTGTGTGTATATATATAATATATGGAGAGAGAGCAATGTATGTGTGTGTGTGTGTGTGTGTGTGTGTGTGTGTGTGTGTGTGTGTATGGAGAGACAGAGAGAGAGAGAGAGAGACAGAGAAAATATCTCCCTTGTCACCCAGGCTGGATTGTAATGGCATGCTCTCGGGTCACTGCAAACTCCACCTCCCAGGTTCAAATGATTCTCCTCCCTCAGCCCCCTGAGTAACTGGGATTACTGGTGCCCGCCACCACACCCAGCTAATTTTTGTATTTTTAGTAGAGACAGGGTTTCACCATTTTGGCCAGGCTGGTCTCAAACTCCTGACTTCAAATGATCCATCCACCATGGTGTCGCAAAGTACTGGGATTACAGGTGTGGAGACACGCTGCCCTACCAAGATTGATATGTTATATATATCACTCTGAGTACAGATATCTGCTTACCCTCCTTTTGAAGGTCTCATTAAATGATTTCTAAAGTTCAACGAAGATGACAAAAAAAACTAAACTAACAATAGCAGTCTAAAAATAAGGTCAGGTTTGGAGGCTCGTGCCTATAATCCCAGCACTTCAGGATACCCAGGCAGGAGGATCACTTGAGTCCAGTAGTGAACTTGAAAGAACAGACTGGAGAACATTGGGAGATGCCATCTCTATGAAAAATAAAGAAAAATTGCAGGTAGTGGTGGTGGACACCTGGGGTTCCAGTTGCTTGGGAAGCTGATGGGGGAGGATCACTAGAGCCAGGGAAGTGGAAGCTGCAATAAACTGTGATTATGCCACTGTAAACCAATCTGGGCAGCAAAAGGAGAACTCATCTCAAAATAAAATAAGAGATATGTATCAGGCAACGCTTGTTTGCAAGAAAAAAAATCGTATTTATACTCCAATTTAAGTAAAAATAATTTACTACAGAGAATTTGGTCAAGGCAAAGATTGTTAGAAAGTCTAAAATAGCAGCCTTTAGGCTGGCTTCAAGTAATGACTCCCCAGACTATAATTGAATCCAGCATAATAACTGTTGCCTGTTGACCCCAGGAACACAATTCCTTGCTACAATCTAAGGATTAAGAGACCACCATCAGAACTCCGGTCTTCAGAGCAAGAATACCTATGCTACAGTTCTCACCAGCAAAATGAATTTCATGATTACCCAGCCTGTCTTTCCCCATTCAAGTCACTTTTGAATATAATTTGTAGAACCCAAATTGCAAGTGAACTTAGGAAATTTAGGCTTTGATTTGTTTTGCTTTCAACTTTCCAGCCTCTGCAGTAGTGGGAGGCATAGTAAAAGAGTATTGGCTTACATGACCACTGAGTTAATTTTCCATGTCTGTCACAGGCTGCCGAAAGTGGTATTTAGAGCATTTCAGTAAAATGGATATTAAAAAGGACCAGATTGACTGATCAACGACAGCACAGCATAGCACAATACACCAAAGACACAGTAATTCTTTCCTAAGGAGAAACAGAAAACATAAACTGAAGAGTGCCCCTATAAAATGGGAAACTTAATTGTAGATGTGTATGCTTTTGACTGCTCCACTGACCAGCTTATCCCCTCGTCTATTTCCCTCTCCTCAAGTATTTCTATTTTCTATTCCCTGAGACTCAATATTTAAATTAAGCCAGTTAATAACTCCCCAATACCCTCTAAATGTTTAAGAGAAAGGAATAATCACACGTCTTTCACTTTAAATCAAAAGCTAGAAATAACTAAGTCTAATGAGGTGAGCATGTTGAAAGCCGAGATGAGGTGAAAGGTAGGCTTGGTTTTTTTTGTTTTGTTTTTTTGTTTTTTTGGTTTTTTTTGCCAATAGTCAAGTTGTGAATGCAAAGCAAAAGTTCTTGAAGTAAATTAAGTGTGCTGCTCCAGTGAACACATAAGTAATAAGAAAGTGAAACAGTCTTATTGCTGGTAGAGAGAAAGTTTGGTGGTCTAGACAGAAGATTAGACTAGGCTCTCAACATTCCCTTAGCTAAAAAGGTGATGAAGCTGCAAGCAAAAAGTCTGAAGCTTAATAAGTTTAGTTCAGGAGGCTTAATCAAGGAAGCCATCTCCATAACCTAAAAGTACAAGGTGAGACAGCAATGCTAAAGTAGAAGCTGCAGCAAAGTTGTCCAGTAGATCTAGCTAAGATAATTGATAAAGGTGGCTACACTAATCAACAGATATTCAAAGTAGATAAAACAGCTTTCTGATTAGAAGAAGAGGACATCTAGAACTTCCATTGCTAGAAGAGAGAAGTCAGTGTCTGGCTTTGAAGCTCTTAACTATGCTTTAGCAAAGAGACTGGTGGCTTTCTTCCCCTGCCCTAGAGATCTGTGGAACTTTGAGCTTGAGAGAGATGCTTTAGGGAATCTGGCAGAAGGAACTTTTAAGCAAAAAAGCATTCAAGAGGTGACAGAGAATAAAAGTTCGGAAAATTTGCAGCTGGAATATGCAGTAGAAAAGAAAAACTCATTTTCTAAAATCTGCTGCAGATATTGCCTAATTAATGAGGAGCCAAATGCTAGTCATCAAGACAATAAAAAATATATGTATGTCCAGGGCATGTCAGAGACCTTCCAGGAAGCTCCTTCCATTACAGGCCCAGAGTTCTGGGAGGGAAAAATAGTTTCCTTTCTGGGCCAGGCCCAGAGCTCCCAGCTCTGTGCAACCTCAAGACATGGTGCCCTGCTTCGCAGCTGGTTCAGCTCCAGTCATGGTTAAAAGAGGCAAAAGTACACCTCGGAGCATTACTTCAGAGGATGCAAGACCCAAAGCCTTGGCAGATTCCATGTGATGTTGAGCCTGTGGTTGCACAGAAGTCAACAATTGAGGTTTGAAAACCCACCTGTATTTCAGAGGATGTATGGAAATGCCTGGATGACCAGCAGAAGGTTTCTGCAGGGGTGGAGCCCTCATGGAGAACCTCTGCTAGAGCAGTGCAGAAAGAAAACGTGGGGTCGGAACTCACATAGCGTCCCCACTGGGGCACTACCTACTGGAGCTGTGAGAAGAGGGCCATTGTCTTCCAGACCCCGGAATGGTACATCCACTGACAACTTGCACCTTGTTCCATTGTATCTAGAAATAACTAACTTGCTTTCGATTTTACAGGCTCATAGTGGGAAGGGCCTTTCCTTGTTTCAGATGAGACTTTGAATTTGGAAATTTGGGTTAATGCTGGGATGAGCTAAGCGTCCGGGAGACTGTTGAGAAGGCATGATTGTATTTGAAATGTGAAATGGACATGAGATTTGGAAGGGACCAAGGGAGAAATTACATGGTTTGGCTGTGTCCCCACCCAAATCACATCTTGAATTAGAAATAAATTTAACAAAACAAGCTCGAGAGTTTTACTTTGAAAATTACAAATAAATGTTGAAAGAAATTAAAGAAGATCTTATTAAATGGAAACACACTCCAAGTTTGAATCAGAAAACAATGTTTTTAAGGTGGCGATATTACCAAAATCAAATGATCCATGTGAAAACTCTGTATTTGTTACATGGTAAATTGATCCTAAAAATCATGTGGATGCGCAAGTGTTATCAAATAAATTTTTTTCCCAAAAATTTATATTTTAAAGTCCAAATCACTAGTATCTCAGAATTTGACAGTATTTAAGGTTAGGGTCTTTAAAGAGGCATGACATTAAAATGAGGTCACGTTGGTGAATGTACCTTTCTCGAGTTTGGGGGATGGTGACCCTCTTCTCACAACTCTACTAGGCAGTGCCTGGGACTTGCAGCCTCTGAAGCCACAGCCTGAGCTCTACCTTGGCCCATTTTAGTGATAGCTGAGATGACTGGGACAGAGGGCATCAAGTCCCTAGACTGCACATAGTATGGGGACCATAGGCCTGGTCCAGGAAACCAGATTTTCCTCCTTAGCCTTTGAGCCTGTGATAGGAGGGGCTGCTGTGAAGACCTCTGAAATGCTCTGGAGACATTTTCCCCATTGTCTTGGAAATTAGCTTGTCACTTACGCAGATTTTTGCAGCTAGCTTGAATTTCTCCTCAGAAAGTGGGATTTTTCTTTTCTATCTTGTCAGGCTGCAATTTTTTGGAAATTTTATGCTCTGTTTCCCTTATAAAACTGAATACGTTTACCAGTACCCAAGTCACCTCTTCCGATACGTTGCTGCTTAGAGACTTCTGCTAATTACCCTAAATCATCTCACTCAAGTTCAAAGATCTGCAAATCTCTAGGGCAGGGGCAAAATGCTGTCAGTCTATTTGCTAAAACAAGAGTCATCTTTGCTCCAGATCCCAAAAAGTTAGTCATATCCTTCTGAGACCACCTCATCCTGGATTTCATTGTCAATATTATTATCAGCATTTTGGTCAAAGCTACTCAACAGTCTCTA
This sequence comes from Cheracebus regulus, assembly GCA_963574635.1. Taxonomy (NCBI): domain Eukaryota; kingdom Metazoa; phylum Chordata; class Mammalia; order Primates; family Pitheciidae; genus Cheracebus; species Cheracebus regulus. Next base: position 36,055 of record CAUYQU010069324.1, read on the forward strand.
GGAAGTTCCAAGCTTTCCACATTTTCTTGTCTTCTTCTGAGCCCTCCAAACTGTTCCAACCACTCCCTGTTACCCAGTTTAGAAGTCTCTTCCACATTTCCTGGTATCTTTTCAGCAACACCCCACTTTACTGGTATCAATTTACTTTATTAATCCATTTTCACAAAGCTGATAAAGATATACTTGAGACTGGGCAATATATTTTTTCTTAAAAAAAAAAAAAGAGGTTTAAAGGACATGCTGGGACTTATTGTTCCACGTGGCTGGGGAAGCTTCACAATCATTGTGGAAGGCAAGGATAAGCAAATCATGTTTTACATGAATGACAGCGGGGAAAAAACAGAGCTTGTGCAGAGAAACTCCCATTTTTAAAACCATTGGACTTCATGAGACTCGTTCACTATCAGGAAAACAATGCAGGAAAGACCCGCTCACATAATTCGATCACCTCCCACTGGAAAGGTTCCTCCCATGACATGTGGTAATTGTGGAAGCTACAGTTGAAGGTGAGTTTTGGATGGGGGCACAGCCAAACCATATCAGCCATAAAAGACCATGAGAGATTGTGTCTCTCCTCTTGTTCCCCCCTCTCCATTTTTCCTTGATTTATGCTTTCTGTCTCTCAGATTTCTTATACTGGGGAAAGCAATTTCTCACACAGTGAGACATTCTATGGAGAGGCCCAAGGGCAAGGAACTGATAATTTCAGACAGCAACTTTGTGAGTGAACTTAGAAGAGGATTCTTGCCCAGTCAACCCCAAGGTTAAATGCAGCCTTGATTGATGCCTTCTTTACAGGCTTGGAAACACCTTGAACAGGAGACATCCAGCTAAGTCACATTCAGATTCCTGTGAATCAGGACTGTGTGATTATAGGTATTTGGTTTCTTAACTTCACTAAATTTTATGGTAATTTATTATGTGGCAATAGATAATTAATACTTTTAATAAAGATATTATAACAGACTAAGGATAATGACCTATAAATTTGTACATTTATATATCCATGGAGGGAAGAATGATGAGTTATTTTTTACTCCCCCAAATCAATAGGCATTTATGTCACAGATTTTGACATTCTAAATCTTTTAAATCTTTACTTACAAATACTCTAACGATTTTCTCCCTCATTGTAAATCTCTTTTGTTTATTCTGAACAAATATTGCAAGTCTCCTTCTTCTCACACATGTCCAAAACATTTTTTAACAAACATGTTTTACAATATTTATCAGATTTGTTTTTGAAATATATATTTAATATTGTCTTTTTTCAAATATACACTTAAAATATCTTTAAAAATTCATATGTACTTGACTTTGTATATTTATATTCCTCATGTTTTCAAATTGTACACTTCAATCACTTTAAATATGTATATACGTAAATATATATATATTTGCCAATTCCTTTATATTTGTGTATCTGCCAGTAAAAGAGCCTTCTTATTCTATGGATATCAAAATAACAAGGCAGTAGGTGATTGCTAGTTTTGTGGACTTTATTTATGTATAAAATAAAGACAGCTATGTGTTAAGACATGGTGTGTTTAGAATTTCAGTTTCTTCATGTTTCAGTCTTGGGAGATTGTGTATTTCCAAGAATTCATCATTACTTGTAGGTTTGTGTGCAAAGAGGTGTTTATGTGCAAAGAGGTGTTCACAATAGTATCTGATGATTTTTCTGTATTTCTGTGATGCCAGTTGTAGTGATACTTTTATCATTTCTGATTTTGCTTATGTTAATCTTCTCTCTTTTTTGTTTTCTTAACCTAGATTATGGTGTATCCATCTTTTGTATTCTTTCAGAAAACCGATTTTTGTTTTCACTGAACATTTGTATGGATTTTCACATCTCAATTTTGTTCAGGTTAGCTCTGATTTTGGTTTTTCCTTTTCTTCTGCTAGTTTTGGAGTTTGTTCTTGTATTTTTTTGTTCGTTTGGGTATGATGTTAGGTTGTTAATTTGAGACCTTTTAACTTTTTGATATAGACATACAATGCTATAAACTTTTCTTGTATCACTCCTTTAGATGTGTAACAAGGATTCTGATATGTTGTATCTCTGATTTTATTAGTTTCAAATCATGTAACTCTATGCTTTGGGAGATCTTCTTGGTATTGATTGCTATTTTCATTTAAATGTGATTAAAGAATACCAAGAATATGATTGGTATAATTTTGATTTTTTGGAATGTGCTTTGATAATCTGTCTAACATTACCTGTGGGTGGAATGTCCGACTATTATCAATTGATTGTCTAAATCTGTTTGTAGGTCTCTAAGAACTTGTTTTATGAATGTGGGTGTTCCAATGGTGGGTGTGTATATATTTAGGATAGTTAGGTCTTCTTGTTGAGTTGAAACCTTTATCATTATGTAATACCTTTCTTTTTCATTTTTGATTGTTGTTGGGTTAAAGTCTGTTTATCTGATATTAGAATATCAACCCCTGCTGTATTTGGTTTTCAATTTCTTCCTTATTTGTTTGTTTATCCCTTTACTTTGAGCCTATGAGTGTCATTGCATGTGAGATAGATCTCTTGAAGACAGCATACAGTTGAGTATTGCTTTTATATTGAACTTGCCACTGTGTGTCTTTTAGGTGGGGGATTTAATCCATTCACATTCAATGTTAGTATTGAAATGCGAAAATTTGGTCCTATTATGTTGTTATCTGGTTGTTATGTATACTTGATTTTTTTAGTTTCTTTATAGTGTCAATGGGCTGTGTCCTTAACTGTGTTTATGTTGTGGCAGGTAATAACCTTTCATTTCCATTATTTACCATTCCCTTAGGGACCTCTTATAAGGCAGGTCTTGTGACAATGAATTCCCCTAGCATTTGCTTGTCTGAAAATATTTTATTTCTCCTTCACTTGTGAATCTTCATTTGGCTAGACATGAAATTCTTGGTTGGCATTATTTTTTTAATTTTGAGACAGAATCTCACTTTGTCACCCAGGCTGGAGTGCAGCAGCACAATCTTGGCTCACTGCAACTTCCATTTCCCAGGTTGAAGTGATTCTTGTGTGTCAGCCTCCTGAATACCTGATATTACAGGTATGTGCCACCATGCCTGGCTATTTTTTGTATTTTTAGTAGAGATGGCGTTTCACCATGTTGGTCAAGCTGATCTCCAACTCCTGGCCTCAAGTGATCTGGCCACCTTGGCCTCCAAAGTGCTGGGATTACCAGTGTAAGCCAACGCTCCTGGGCAGAATTTATTTTCTTTAAGGATGTTGAATATGTGTCCCCAGTCTTTCCTTTCCTGTAGGGTTTCTGCTAAAATGTCTACTGTTAGCCTGATTAATTTCCCTTAGTAGGTAATCTACCCCCCTAACTGCCTTTAACATTTTTTTTCCAGGTGGCCTTGAAAAATCTGATGACTGTTTATCTTGGGTATGGTAATCTCACATAGCATCATGCAAGGGTGCTCTGAATTTCTTGAATTTTCATGTTAACCTTTCTAGAGACATTGGGAAAATTTTCATGAACAAATCCTCAAATGTGTTTTCCAAGTTGCTCACTTGCTCTGTATCTCTTCCAGGAATGTCAGTGTATCTCAGGTTTTGTCTCCTTGAATAATTCCATGTTTTTCAGAGGTCGTGTTTTTTTTTTTTATAATTCTATTTTTTCTTTATTTTTGTTTGCCTGTATTTATTGAAAGGTGTTGTCTTCAAGCTCTGAGATTCTTTTGTCAGGGTAGTCTATTCTGTTATTAATGGTTCTAACTGCATTTTTAAATTCTTATAGTAAGTTTTTTGATTCCGGAAGTTCATTTGTTTCTTTCTTGAAAGTACTAAGTTGCATTTCAAATTTTGAATTATTTTATCCATTTCACTGTTAGGGTTTCAACCTACTCAGTATCTCATGAGCCTCTCTGACATCCAGATTCTGATTCTGTGTCTGTCATTTAAGCCATCAATGAGTTCAAAAATTGAAACAGTAATAAAAAACCCTAGAGTTCAAAAATTGAAACAGTAATAAAAAAACCCTACAAACAAAAAAGCCCAAATCAGATGGATTCACTGCTGAATTCTACCAGATGTACAAAAGAGAGCTAGTACCCATCCTACTGAAATTATTCCAAAAAAATCAAGGAGAAGGGACTCTCCCCAGAATCTGGGGGATTCTGTCTACAAAGATTCTGTCTACAAAGGGAACATTATTCTGATACCAAAACTTGGCAGAAACATAATGAAAAAAAAAAACTTTAGATAGGTCAATATCTCTGATTTACGTAAATACAAAAAATTTCAACAAAATACTGGCAAACCAATACAGCAGCACATCAAAAATTAACTATAATCAAGTAGGCTTAATTCCTGGAATGCAAGGCAGGTTCAACAAATAAATCAATAAATGTGATTCACCACATAAACCAAATTAAAAACAAAAACCACATGGTCATCTTAAGAGATACAGAAAATACTTTTGAAAAATTTAAACATATACTCATGTTGAAAACTCTCAACAAATTAGGTACCAAAAGAACACATCTCAAAATAATAAAAGTCATCTATGACACATACTAATATCATACTGAATGAGAAAAAGCTGGAAACATTCCCTCTAACAACTGGAACAAGACAGGGATGCCCACTCTCACTACTACTATTCAACATAGTGCTAGCAGTCCTAGTCAAAGCAATCAAGCAAAAGAAAGACATAAATGGCATTCAAATAAAAAAAAGGAAGTTTGCTGATGATATGATTCTGTACTTGGAAAACACACTCTGCCAAAATCCTCCTAGAAGTGATAAACAACTTCATTAAAGGCTTGGGATACAAGATCAATGTATACAAATTAGTGGCATTTCCATAACAATGTCCTGGATGAGAGTCAAATTAAGAATGAAATTCCATGTACAATAGCCACAAAAACAATATAAAGCCTAGGAATGCATCTAAACAAAGAGGTGAAAGATAGTTACAATGAGAATTTCAATGCACTGCTGCAATAGATAAGATATGATACAAACAAATGGAAAAGCATTCTTTCCTTGTGAATAAGAAAAGTCAATATTATTAAAATGGCCATACTGTCCAAAGCAAGTGATTGCTTGCCATTTCTAGCAAACTATTAAGTTTCAACTTAAAAAAATCTATTAGAACTAAGAAAAAACTATTCTAAATTTTATATGTATTCAAAAGCATGCTTGAATAGCCAAAGCAATCCTGAGGAAAAATGAACAAAACTAAAGACATCACTGAAATTATGCTATAAGGTGACTGTAACCAAAACAAAATGATACTGAAACTAAAACAGACACGTAGATTAATAAAGTTGGATAGAAGACCCAGAAATCCATGTAGTTGTATGGTTTTGAGTGATCTTCTTAATCCTGAGTTCTAATTTGATTGCACTGTGGTCTGATAGATGGTTCGTTATGATTTCTGTTCTTTTGCATTTGCTGAGGAGTGATTTACTTCCAATTATGTGGTCAATTATAGAGTAAGTGTGATGTGGTGCCAAGAAGAATGTACATTCTGTGGATTTGGGGTGGAGAGTTCTGTAGATGTATATTAGGTCCGCTTGTTCCAGATCTGCATCACATACTGGATATCCTTCTTGATTTTCTGTCTCGTTGATCTGTTTAATATTGACAGTGGAGTGTTAAAGTCTCCTGCTATTATTATGCAGGAGTCTAAGTCTCTTTCTAGGTCGTTAAGAAACTTGCTTTATATATCTGGCTGCTCCTGTATTGGTGCACATATGTCTAGGATGGTTAGCTCTTCTTGTTGCATTGATCCTTTGACCATTAGGTGATGCCCTTCTTTAACTCCTCTGATCTTTGTTGTTTTGAAGTCCATTTTATCAGAGACTAGGAATGCAACCTTTACTTTTTTTTCTTTCCATTTGCTTGGTAGATCTTTTTTCATACCTTTATTTTGAGTCTATGCATTTCTTTGCATGTAAGATGGGTCTCCTGAATACAGCACACCAATGAGTCTTGTCATTGCGCCACTGTTTGCAATAGCAAAGACCTGGAACCAATCCAAATGCCCATCAGTGATAGACTGGAGAAAGAAAATGTGACACATATACACCATGGAGTACTATGCAGTCATAAAAAAGGAGGAGTTCATGTCTTTTATAGGGACATGGATGAATCTGGAAACCATCATTCTCAGCAAACTGACACAAGAACAGAAAACCAAACACCACATGTTCTCATTCATATGTGGGTGTTGAACAATGAGAACACACAGACACAGGGAGGGACGCATCATACACTGGGGTCTGTTGGGGGGACTAGAGGAGGGACAGCAGGGGGTGGGGAGGTTGGGGAGTGATAACATGGGGAGAAATGCCAGATATAGGTGACGGGGGGATGGAGGCAGCAAACCACCTTGCCATGTATGTACCTATGCAACAATCCTGCATGATCTTTGCATGTATCCCAGAACCTAAAGTACAATAAATAGATAAATAAATAAAAGAAGACCCAGAAATCCATCCACACACATACAACCACTTGATCTTAGACAAAGTTGACAATAACAACCAGTGGAGTTAGGAATCCCTATTCAATAAATGGATCTGGTATCACTGGCTAGCCATATGCAGAAAGTTGAAACTGGATGCCTTATTTTCACCATAAATGAAAATTAACTCAAGATATAGTAAATATTTAAGTGTAAGATCTAAAATTATAAAAACCCTAGAATAAATCCTAGGAAATATCATGATGGACATTGGCCTTTGCAAATGATTTATGACTAAGTCCTCAAAAGAAACTGCAGCAAAACAAAGATTGACAACTGGGACCTAATTAAAACAAAGAGCTTCTGAACTACAGAAGAAAGTATAAATAGAAGAAACAGACAATCCACAGAATGAAAGATATTCACAAACTATGCATCCAACAATGGTTTAATATCCAGAATCTATAAGAAACTAAAACAATTCAACAAGCAAAATATGAATAACCACATTCAAAAGTGTGCAGAGGACATGAACAGATACTTCTCAAAAGAAGATATACACATAGCCAATAAATACATGGAAAATTCTTCAACATTACTAATTACTGGAGAAATACAGCACACCAATGGCTCTTGTCATTGTGGCAAATCCAAATCACAATTTGATACCATCTCACACTAGTCAAAATAGCTATTTCATGTACCTCAGAACCTAAAGTACAATAAAATAAAAGAAAGAAAATTATAAAAAAATATTTATACATTGTTGGTGGAAATGTAAATTAGTTCAGGCACTGTGGAAAGCAGTATGGACTTTTCTCAAAGAACTTAAAACAGAACTACCATTTGACCCAGCAATCCCATTACTGAGTATGTACCCAATGAAAATAAATTATTCTACCATAAAGACACATGCACTCATATGTTCATCACAGTACTATTCACAATAGCAGAGACATAGAATCAACCTAGACACAATAGCAGAGACATAGAATAAATGGTGGACTGTATAAAGAAAATGTAGTAACTATACACCATGGAACACTATACAATCATAAAGAAGAATGAAATCGTGTTCTTTGCAGGAACATGGATTCATCCAGAGGCCATTATCCTAAGAAAAGAAGCACAAGAACAGCAGACCAAACACCACATGTTCTCACTTGTAAGCAAGAATCAAACACTGAGTCCGCATAGTCACCAAGATAGGAACAATTCACATTGGAGACTACTTGATGAGAGAGGTGGAATCAGAGTGTGGGTTGAAACACTACCTGTCAGGAACTATGTTCACTACTTGCCTGATGGGATCATTTGTACACCAGACGTCAGTGACATGCAATTTACCCATGTGACAAACCTGCACAGGTATCTGTGAACCTAAAAAAAAGTCAGAAATAGAAAAAAAGAAATGTGTGACATAGTCCATTGCCTTTGGCTATTTAATGCTTGTATTGTTTCTTCTAATCTACATGTTGTTCTTTTTTGCTTTTTTGTTTTTTAGTAATTGGCAAAATCATATATTTATATATATAAATGTATTTATAGAGAGAGAGAGAGAAGTAGTGTGTGTGTATATATATTATATACATATTATATATATATATATATAAAGTATGTATATATGTATACTCTCTGAACAGCTGCCTTTTGGGGAGAATTTTACAGTATTTTTTTTAAGTTAGGGAAGTGGTATTACAGTGGAGCCATCAGTTGCATTGATGCTGCACTTTCAAGAAATTGGCTGCTTTTCCCTCCCTCATCATATAGGACAGAATGCTCATAGTTCATGTATTTATTAATTCCTTTATTTCATTGTTCACATATCCAAGGCATTCGTTGACTTTTAGTGAATAACAAACACTGTTAACCAAAAGCCAAGGAGTCATCTTTTTGAAGAGAATGCCCCCAGTACAGGAAATGGACAGGGCAACATTTAAGCTTGTTTTTGCTAAGCATCAATGAGGGTTGAGAATAAAGCCATTTCTAACAAGTAAATGGTTTAGCCTTAAACAGGATCTAAGTAAGCTGTGAAAGTTTGATTTTCAATATAATCCAGAATTTGGCTTTGCTCTTCTATAAATGCCATATCTTTATCAGATACAAATATGTAAAAAGTTTATGTTTAATTTATATATAAAACAAGATTCTCCGTTTATTTTTTATTTGCCGTGGAGGATCATTGTTAGCTTTCTTAATTAGTAAGTTGATTCTATTATTTAATTATGTTGGAAAAATAAAGAACAAAAATAAAATAAAGAACAAAAATAAAAAACATTTTTATTGTTTTCATTTTTATTGTTTTCATTTGTTTTATTATTTTCATTTGTTTCAGTTGTCTTAGCCTCAATTTACATTTAAACACTTAAATACCTTTTTAAGGATTTCACACATGTCACATTCTAATTTCTATTTTCTGACTCTAACTAAACTTTTTTATAGATATTCATACATTCAAGTCATTTATGCTAATTATGCTTCTTGTTTAAGGTTTTTCTTTTCACAGAGATATACGTCACTTTCTTAAGTTGTGATCTGTTCTTCAGCATTTAATTAGCCCTAGATTTTTCTGAGCCCCAAAATAAAAGTCTTATTCTGAAAATAATGTATTAGATTGAAATATGCTCTATCATTTTACATAAGTTTAATTAAAGTAGAGAATTCTAGATAAGTTTTTGTCAAAACAAATTCATAAATACATTGACATTTGGATCCACAGAGAAATGTATTACTCACTGGAATCCTTGATTCCTGGATTCTATTGTTCTTTGTTTTGTTTAGTTTTAAAATTAGCCTACTTACTTTTAAAACCAGGTTTGTTGTAATACATTGGTGTAATATTCTACTAAAATGTTCATGAATCTCCAGGACATTTTAACTATGTAATTTTCATAATCACCATATTTTCCATTATACCTCTAACAATATCTTATCTAGTTGATGAATATAAGTGATCACTTGGATAATTTGGAATAAATAATTCTAAAACTATAACTTTATATTTTTGGAATACTCAAACAGACTTTATGCATATTTGCTTTAGTTAAAAATTATTTTCCTGGTTCACAAATTATGCAATACAATCTCTGATGCTTTGTATACAAGAGCATTTATTGACTGATGTAGATCAGTGTAAGGATCAGTTTTACTCATTCATCAAACTCAAATTCCTAAATTACAGTGTGTCAGCATTGTGGAAAGCATTCTAATTAAGTTTTGTTAGAAATTACATTGTCAAATTGTATCTTTGTTAAGATTATATGATTAGACACAAGTTTTATCCTGAATTGTAGAAAACAAATAATAGGCAGTAAATAAGGTCATACTGAACTTTCATTTAATAGCAATTTATATAATGATAAATGGTTTTTAGGAGATGTGAATAATAAATCTAAGTTTTGTTGTCATCTGAAATTTTCAATGAAATGTAATTTGGAAAGTTTTGACTTGATAAATTTGCTTTTGATATATATAAGTAATGTAAGACCTACGTGTGTGTTGTTTCATTTTCATCTAGATCTTTCAATTTATAGGAAATTAGTAACACTTCTCCAATCTCTTCCCTAATTTCTTCTTCACTGCTCTATTACTCTGCAGTCATCTTTTCTTAGACTTGTATATCATTTATATTCTTGATAGTATCTATTCACATCTGCTATTATATTTTTAAATGAATGAAAAGCTCCCAAGTGCCATAATACCATAATATCCCCTTTTTCCCCTACAATTTTCCAGGATTCATACATTTTAGAAGTCAGATCACATTCCCCCATTGTATTCATATTAATGGTGACAATTTTAAACTCTTGTTTCAGAAAGAAGTCTAAATGTCTTAGAATGTTAAATAAGACCCTTCACAATTAGCTTAAACTTACTTTACTAACATAAATTAATTCATGCTCATCCTAATTTTCTCATCACCTCTTTCTTGCTAATATTAATCTCTGTATTGTGTTTTGCAAAATCATGAATTCTAGGGTAGATAAAAAGTTAAATTTCTAGGAAGAGCTTGGGTAGACTATGAAAGCCTTAAAGATGATAAAGTAAAAGCAATCACTCTAGATGAATTTGGATCAGTAAAGGGATATACAAGGAAAGTCAATATGTTGCATAGGAATAAATTAAGAACCAAAACAGAAAAGAACAATGCTGGTAGTGTGAGAATTTAGAGATAGTACAAGGAACATTTCAACATATAGATCAGCAGATCTTCACTTTGGCTATAAGTAATTACAAATAAACAGTAGCAGCAATACCGTAAATTATAACAACAACAAGGAAAACTAGACTAAACAATTTTTTAAATGTGTTGTGTTTTATAATTTGAAGTCCAGAGGTAAAACAAAAGTAAAGTCAATTGTTTATTAATGTCATAAAAATTATTTTCATCCACCTACCTATTCATAAGGGAGCAATAATCTATGTGTGGCTTCCTTTCTATTCACAAAATAGGTGATCGTTGCAACTACAATTGTGTCTTTCATTGTCTCTGCTTAACAGGCAAGTCTCCAAAGTTGCTGGCTTCAGCTAGATGTGTTCAATTAAAGTCATGTGCCTGCTGTTAAATTAATAAGAGTCACCATTAAAATATCATGCATTAATTGGCTTGGAACAAACAATACAATTCTGCAGACAAAAATGGAGATCCTGAGTCATATATGATATGGGATTAGTAAATAGAAAAGTTATGGTTTCCTTCAAGAAGAAAAAAAAAAGAAAGAATTATTCCAATACAGTAAATATATGCTCAATATAAGTAATACATGAAATGAACAAGTAATACATGGCTAACAAATAAATAATTCTTTTAAATTTATAAGAAGAAAATTAGTAAAAAAGAATGTCCAGAAGGTTCAGGGCAAACTATATGGATCACATTATATTTTGGGAGATTTCCTGTATTGTTTATAAACAAATGGTGCAATAAAACTGAAATGTGATCACCTTTGGAGTAAAATCAACTTGGGCCAGTTTCCTATTTGCCATGTACAATCTGTACAGCTTCTTTTGAGTACGTTATTCTTTAAATTTCAGTTTCCTTCACCATAAAATCTTAATTTTATCTAAATAGTATAGCTATGAAGATGAAATAAAAGGATTTATAAAATATATTAAACTCAGAATCATCCTTGTCCTTAGCAAGCATTGTCTGAGAATGCCCTTCTCTTCTCTAATTGATTGGCAAACTTCAAGACACAGGCAAAAATCACTTATTTATTATTTGTAATAAATAGTTTGAAGAAAAGTCACCCTTTTACCTTTTTCTGTATCCATAGCCCTTTGCGACACATCCTTGCAGCTCTTCCAAACAAAAGATAGAGTCAATTTTCCCACCCCTTGACTCTGAGCAGGGCCTGTAATTTGGTTTGACTAATAGGATGTTGTGAGCATGACATAATGCCAGTCTATGTCAAGATTTCAAGTCCTTTCACATTTCTCTTAGCCCCTGTGCCACATGTAAACAAGTTTGGGCCAATATGCAGAATGATGTTGATTGCAAGGATTGGAATTGAGTCAGCTCAGTTTCTCAGCTGTAGTCCCAGACATGTCAAAGCCAATGAAAATCACCACATCCAACCATAGACACATAAGCAAGGCCAGTTGCTAGTTGTTCTGCAATTGTGAGTGCTAACTAAAAGCCTGTTGTTTTAAACCACTAAATTCTGGTGATGAGTTTCCCAGCAATAACTAACTAGTCCACAAGTACTAAATCCTAAGGCAGGTTTAATCTACGCTGGTCTACCAACAACATGTTGCACTCCTTCATTTGCCATTTTCCACATTATTTTAACTTGATACTGTCTTTCTTTCACAGTGGATCGTATATCCAATAAAGACAGGGGCCTTTATTGCTCATCTTTATAACCTTATAACTAGGTTAAATGCCTGAGACATAATAGATATGTGATAAATGCTATTCACTGGTGAATTCAATCAAAGTTCTCTGGCTATTTGTAAACTGTTGGCACAATTTAAGGATCCTCTTGTTTCCTGAGCTCATCCAAATAATCCAGTGATGACTTGCTTTATGTTTTCTCATTGCTGCAGAGGCTTGAAACATCCTGAGAGATTCAACGACATTTGCTATTCAAACATTTTTGTTCCAATTAATAGTGGTGCTTCTCAAGGGGGAATGCAGCACAAATGACTGGTCTCAGAGACATTCCCACGTTGGGATAACTGAAGAGGAAAATCAAAATATACCATAGTTTTATTGAAAACAGTCTGCATAACTCTCAGTAGGAGTGGAAAACTGGGAATTACATTGTGAAATAGAGCGTATCAGATAGAACATGGCCATTGCTCTCAGCTACTATCCTTGGAATAAATCAACAGTACAATCAATGAACTGACCTAGTTATCTTTTAAGAAACCTGTAAGGATTCCATTATTTTACAGTGTTATTCTTTTAAAAATCAAAATGTATGCATTCTTCCTTTAAATGTCCTACCTGTTAGCCGTAAAGCAACAGTCATTTAAGTAGGTTGATGCAAAAGTAATTGAGATTCTTATCATTACATTTAATGGCAAAAAATGCAATTACTTTTGCACCATCGTAATACATTAAACTCATTACTATCCTACAGAAATTTAGCTCATATACACAGACATGTTATCATAACATATTTGTGAAGCACTTTAATAGTATAAAATGTCACTTTTGTTTTAATGATGTCAACCATCTAAGAAGGCAGTTTAAGGAAGTATTGCCAATTGCATTTAATATTAGAGTCAGCAGAATCACAAATAATTGGTGTTTTGAATTTTACAAAGTAGTAAAGAATCAAAATTGGAAAAACGTCTTACTTCAAAAGTGTCCTTTTTCTGAGAAAAATTTGATTTTACTTAAATAAATAAATAAGTCTTTATGTTACCTCCTCCTTTCTTTTTTCTTCTATCATTGAGCATCTGGTTACTTATTTAACTCAGAGTTTTAGTTCAGCATATCAAGGAGAGTCATGGAAACCTCTAACCATAATTTCTCATGGTAGCAACTATGTGTGCAGTAAGGAAGACATTATCCATGACTTAAAAAAACAAAAAACGCTTTAAGGTGAGGATCATGAAGAGTATACAGCTCATGGTTTCTCAAGTGAGTAAAGTCTAAAGGGATTTGCAGCCTGAGATGAATCTGGAATTCCCAGAAACTACATGAGATTTTACCAACTAATTGTTAGATATTTGTGTTAGAGAATAATCATTCTTCAACTTCATAGCATAACATCACTCAATCATTAATTAAACTCATCAAACTTTTCACCCATCAATATTTTCATTTATAAAGTGTCTGCTATCTTCCAAGTGTCATGCTAAGTTCTAGCTATCTGATGGTAACAAAACCATTGTGCCTGGCCCACTTTCATGAGAGATACAGATTTTTAGCAAATATACACACAATTATAAATTTTGAAATTGTAGTAAATGTTACTGAGGAAAAACAAACAAACAACTTAGATTTCCTGTAAGGAAACAAACAGGAAAAGGAGGGAATGGAAAGGTATTTGAACAGAATTGAATGGTAAACATACCAAGACAATTAAAGAAAAAAGTCTGAGAAGGGTGAAATCATGGAGCCTTGAAGAGCTGCTGGATGTTGTTAGTGTATCCAAGACTGCCGAGAGGTAAATTTGGGAATAGTGGGAGAAACCAGGTCTTACCAAATCTTGAAGACCAAAGTTGGATCAGTTTTATTCTAGGAGCATTGAAAATCATGTAGGTAGATTGTAAGCTGAAGAATGACATGTTTTAAGAAGATTACCATAGACGCTATGCAGAGACATTGGAAGAATGGAAATGAGGAAACAAGGTTGCAAAGTTATCGTAATAGTATAAGCAAAAGAGTTTGTTGACTCAAGCTACTGTGGAACCCTGAAGATGAACTATACACAGTGTTAAATTATTTTGGAGTAGAATGACACAAGGTGAGTGGCTGCATATGGAAGTCGAGAAAACATATTTATTTCAAGCACAACTTACAAGTTTCTACATTGCATATAAAGGATATCTTGACCTGGTACGGTGTCTTATGCCTGTAATCCTAGCACTTTGGGAGGCTGAGGCAGGTGGATCACCTGAGGTCAGGGGTTCGAGACCAGCCTGGCCATCATGGTGAAACCCTGTCTCTACTAAAATTAATAATAAAAAAAATTAGCTGGACATGGTGGCACATTCCTGTAATCCCAACTACTCGGAAGGCTGAGGCAGCAGAATTGCTTGAACCCAAAAGATGGAGGTTGCAGTGAGCTGAGAATCCAGCCTGGGTGACAGAGTGAGAGGCTCCATCTCAAAATATATATATATATATATATATATATATATATATATATATATAAATTTGCTTTGAATACTTCCTGAATTCCTAGGAAATTTTTTATGGATGGCTCTAGCAATAATTCAAGCCAGTACACATGCTACAACATGGATGAACAGTAAAGACAGTCACAAAATAACAGTTGGATGATTCCACTTATTGAAGGTACCTAGAGTCAGCAGGATGGTTCCAGTCAGCGGCTGCGGCAGCAGGGAATTAGGAGTTAATGTTTAACGTGTACAGTGTTTCAGTTGGGGAACATGAAAAAAGTTCTGGAGATGGATAGTTGTGATAATTGCACAAAAATGTAAATGTACCTATACCACCGAACTTTACATTTAAAAATCATTTCAATGATAAATTTTGTGTCACAGATAGTTTACCACAATAAAAAAAATGGAGAAAAATGTTAAACTCAGAGCAGACTATGACATTTACCTGGATGAATTCATAAAAACTAGCATACATATTTAAGAATATAGTCTACATCAATTTAATGTATAACTTTAGTATGTGTGAATGAAAATATAATGTTAGAAATTTTGCGCTCACTGTGGCTGCATGTTGGATTTTATCTGGAAATGCTTTGAGAATGTTTTGCATGATCTGCGTATCAGGTTTTAGACATTTTTTTGTCCTTGTTAAGATCTGGTACTCCACTTTCCCTCATTTTAAATAACTTTCACTTGACTTTCATTTCCATACCAATAAGTTCATTCTAGCAATAAAATTTTATTGTCACTCTTTCCAAGTTTTTATTTTCACCTTTTTATGAATACTATCAGGAGACAAGAAAGAGCTTTACCCTTCTATACCAACGTGCCACTCAAGTTTATTTTCTCAAGTTAATAAAAAGTTTTGGAGAATTTATTTTCCCTTATGATTATCCAAATGTGTCAATTCCCATAACATATAGGTATTCTAAAAATCAGTACCACAGAAGACCACATTAAAGCCACTGTATTTTTTAAATTATTGGACTGAGTGAATCTTAGTTTTTTTAAACGAAAAAAGGATTCCACTGCCTCTACCTCCTACCCTGGATCAATATCTTGCACATAATAGGTGCAGAAAAATACTTTTCTAATGTGGTAGATATGTGCCATCTGCCCATCAGTGGGTAGTAGAGGTGTCTGGTGTTAGGAACAGCAGTAAAGTTTCAGTTTCCAACTCAGAAGTAGCATCTCTGTGGGGGTCATGCTGATTGCAGAACAGTCAAGGTCCTTAAATTTTGTGCTAGGCGGTAGCAAAGACAACTTCAACAGTGTTACTATTAAAACAGCTTTTTTTTTTTTTTGACATTCTTTCACATTTTTTCCCCTAGAATCAGAGCCTTAATTCTGTGTTTCTAGGTCTCATAATGATTCTGTGCACTATCTAATACACTTTTAATTAAGTATGTCTTGGTTTCAACCAGTAAAAATTGATTCTGTTCCTTAAAACAAATAACCTGACTGATAAAATTGATAGAAACCTTCATTCATTCATTCATCCAGTAGTTTATCGATTGTAAATGGCATTTATTACTCTATCATTCATCCAGTCACTTAGACAAACATTTATTTAATGTCTACTTTTTCCCAAAGTCTGACTTGGGTAAAGAGTAAGAAAAGATCAAAATATATATGTCTGCTAAAAAATATTTAAAGCTACTCAAGGATTCTGCTATGCAAATGGACAATCACAGTAATAGTGTGGTGAGCATTACAAGTAAATATTCAGAGGGCGATATGTGAAAATACAAGAGGGACAACTTTGCCAGGCTTGAGTGATCTAAGAAGACTTCTCAGAAACAGCATTGTTTCCCAAAGTATGATTTATAGATTATTTGCATTAAAGTCACCTGCTGGGGTTTAAACAGGTCAAATTGATTGCCCTTGTTTATATCTACTGAACAAAAATATTTGACCTTTTACCCAGGAATCCATATGTGAAACAAACCTTCTAGAAATATAAGTAAATTGGGAAAGTGAAGGAAGAGGATCTGGAAGATGCTTTTTCAAAGTCCTAGAAGTAAGAGGGAATGGTTGAATTTCTAGTATCCCAAGAACAAAGGAGCAAGAGGGACAAATACAGTAGCTCCAAGCATGTCTGGCTTCGTGTACTTTGACATGTATGTGAAGTGTCAAAATTTGGAGTCAGAGAAATGTGCATTTGCATCTTCCACTAGGTACACTGACCATGGTGTTTCAGTTTTACTTGCTATAGCTTTTCCATCTTGACAAAAAGATGGACAGCAACTCACAGGGAGATGGTGAAGATTAAATTTACTTAATTGTATAAAGACACTCACTTTCAATAAAGGTTTCATCATTTTCATATATATTTTTGCCAAAAAGAATTGTTTGCTTGGTTAAGTATCAGGCCAAAGGAGTGTTTATGGTAATTCACTTTATGCAGTGTACAGAGAGCAGCTGTGCAGATGGAAACTTAATAAATGGCTTAACAACAGTCATGATAGGAGTTTCTACCTTCTTAAGTCTCATTTAATATTACTGAGTTTGCCTTACATTCTGCTAAAGAAACATAGCCCTTTCAAAAGCATATGGGAACGTATTTGTTGATTATATGAATTGGCGCTGATTCTGCTTGCAAAAACAGCAAATGAAAGATAGATATATTTGGCCAAATGTCAAATGAAATATTTTGAAATGTTGCCCAATGTTTAATACTGTTTTTGGTTAAGTTTAGTTTAATATTGTATTTGGTGAAAATGATATTGGAATAATATTTTCATTCAGAGCTAAACAACAACTTTATAAGAATGTAAAAACTGTATTCCCCCTCTGAGTATGACTCTTTTGTTTTTGATTTGAGTAAAAGAGAGAGGACTAGAACAATTATGCGTGAAATCACTCTTCAATGAATGTTTCTATTTTTTGGTATTTCACGCTGCTTTTGTTTTCTTGATTTCCCATGAAATCAGATATTATTTTCTAATTATGGCAGCACAATAACAGCTGAGCTACAGCAAGCTTGTCTTGTTACAGGGTTTTGTAAACAAGGTATTGATTATTTCAGCAGATGTCCTTGATTTGATATCTTTTACTTCTTTCTAAGCAGGGGATGATCAAACTATAGACACAAATCTGCTATACCAGGAATAATGTGCTAATCACATGGTCAGCAAATCCAAAATTTTTAGCTATTACTCCTGAAAACCTTATCGACTCATCAACCACACAAGCCATCTGTTTCCCTAAAATGGTTTTCATTTCTTTGAACATTTGTTACTTAATACTAATATACTTCAATGTTTTGTGGTGTTTACTGCTCTACATAGCAACTGCACTTGTTCACTAACATTTGTTGTCTGTTTTACATCATGAACATATATGTGTTCTTATTATCTTTTTTTTTCAGTGGGAACAGAGAATTGCGGCTTTTATTATGCATGATCCACAGACTATATATGCCTCACCATGTTGTGCAAAGTCTCCTACAATTTGATGTTAACAGGCTTTTTTACAGGTTGAGTATCCCTTCTAGAGAAATGTTAGGGGGTCCAGAATCGTTTCAGATTTCATATGTTTTTAAATATTAGAATATTTTCATATAAATAATGAGATATTTTGGGGATGGGACCCAAGTCTAAACAGGAAATTCATTTTCATTTCATATTCACATTATAACATAGCCTAAGGATAATTTCGTATAATGTATTTTTTTTGAGACAGAGTCTCACTCTGTTCCCCAGGCTGGAGTGCAATGGCACAATCTTGGCTCCATGCAAGCTCTTCCTCCCAGGTTCAACTGATTCTCATGGCTCAGCCTCTAGAGGAGCTGGTATTAGGGGCACACACCTCCATGCCCAGTGAATTTTTTTCTATTTTCAGTAGAGATGGGGTTTCACCATGTTGGCAAGGCTGGTCTCAAACTCCTTGCCTCAAGAGATCCGCCCACCTTGGCCTTCCAAAATGCTGGAATTGCATGTTTGAGCCACTGTGCCCAGTCTCAGACAATATTTTTAATACATATTTGACATGAAACAAAGTTTTGACTGCATTTTGGCTGTGACCCATCACATGAAGACAAGTATAGAGTTTTCCATGTGTAGCTTCATGTTGGTGCTGAAAAGGTTTCAGATTTTGGAAAATTTCAGATTTCAAATTTCTGAATTAGGAATGCTCAACCTGTAACATACTATACCCCTTACAAATCTCTCATCCCATCTGAAGTAGGTACTTTCTAAGGATGCCTGTAATTTTTCCATCTTTATACCTTTGCTTACTCTGTTTCTCCCCCATGCACTTTTTTTCTCATGTTCTACAAGTTTCAACTTTAAAACAATTAGAAATGGCCTTTTCTGTCCGGGAACATTTAGAAGAGTTCTCTCTTGCTATAACAAAGAAACAGTAGTGGACAATGTTGTCTATGTCTTCCTGTGTGTATGTGGAAGTTTCATTGGGAATACACTCACACATATATTATATGGAATTATACTATGAAAATCCTCACTTTTACAAATTCTGCAGAATTTGGTCTTACGTAGTTGAACAAATTTGTATTTCTACCCAGCAGTCATGATAGTTTCCACGGCTCAATATTCAATGTTCAGTAATGCTAGATTGTAATTTTTGCTCAATTTTTAAACATCTAAACTTCTAAAACAATTTAAAAAAAAGGTAGTACCATGTATGAGAGTTCATTTTATGTGACAATTCGGTTGCCACAAGGGATGTCCAAATAACTGATTAAATATTATTTCTGGGTGTGTCTCTGAAGTTGTTTTCAGGAGAGATTAGTATTTGAGTTGGTAAACTGAGTAAAACAAGTGGTCTTCAACAATGCAGGTGGGCATCATCTGATCCTTGAAGGCCTGGATGGAACAAAAATGTGGAGGGAGGTTGAATTTGCTCTTTGCTTGACTCTTTGAGCTGCATTAATCTTCTCCTGTTCTTGATACTTCTGGTTCTCGGATCTTCAGACTTGGACTAGAATCTGCGCCATTAGCACTCCAGCTCCCAGGCCTTCAGATAATGGGACATTTCAGCCTACTTAATCACTTGAGGCAATATCTTACAATAAATATCTTCATATATATTCTACCTGGTTCTGTCTTTCTCTGCATAAACCTGTTTAACACTGTCATGACCTCATTGTGGTTTAATTGCGATTCCCTGAATACCAGTGACATTTTCTAAATATAGAAGAATGGATAAATTGTATTTATACAATAGAATAAAACAGTGTAATTAAGACAAAGAAACTATACCTATGTTATCAACATGAGTGAATCTTAAACAATACAATTTTTATGAAATAACGTATAGAATATTTATCATCTCCTACTACATATATAGTAAGATACCATTTAGACAAAAATCTAATGATAATCTAATTAAGCTTATGTTGGCTTATTAATGCATTTATAAATAGTGCCAGGGCTCAGAAACTCATATTCCAAAATATGGCACTTAAAGGATGAACTAAAGAAGAAGTCTTATGGTCTCTCTGACCTTTCCCTCACCTTGTCTTTCAATCTTCTGTCTCTCCCAAAGCACAGATGAAGCTATTCTCTGAAGTCTCATTATCTGTCTAAAATCTGGACACACCAAAGAAGAAAACAATTACCCCTGGTCCCTTCCCTGGATCTTCATTCACAGGAAGAAAGGGTAAAGTCTGTCAACACACCTGGACAAACTTTTGTCATCGTATATTCTCCAAGCCTACAGAATTCCCCTGAAAATCATTTACTACTCCCCCTAAAATTATTGACCCTTCCCAAATCCCTTTCCTCTAAGAAGAAGAGCACATAAGCACCTGTCCCCCACTGGTTTGGGGTTAATCACTCTATGATTTTCCTTCCATGAATATTAATGAAAATTTGCATACCTTTTCACCAATTAATCCACATTTTGTCAATTTTCATTGAGCTTTCAAAAGTTTCCCTTCACCTTTACAATAGCAAAAGTGATTACTTCTGGGAACAGTGGATAGAGACTGTCACTGTGTAGGATACACAATACTTTATTTGATTCTGGAATAGTTTATATTACAGATGGATTCAGAAGGGTTTTATTTTGCTTAACAGTTTTCTAGCTCAGAAATACTTTAATGATTAAAAACAAAAAAAAGATTGAATATAGATAATTCTATTTTACTCTCTAGTCTTTGTTTTCTTACAAGAAATTAAAGAAAAAAAAGTGAACTGTGCCTAACTCCATGTCACTTACTTCCTAGTCTAAGCTACCACAGTCATTTGTCACTATTACTGCAATTGGATGCTAAATGGTCTCCCTCTTTCTATCCTGCCCTTGAATGGTGTATTTTATTTTGATAATTACCATCAATTCTTCAAATATTTAAGTCATATCTTATCACTTTTCTGCTCTAAAACTTATAGTCAACTCCTATTTCATTCAGAGCAACAAATGAACTTCATACAATGGCCATAAGACTTCCAGTTAATTATCTGTCTTTATCTTCTACTATACTGATCACAAATGCAGGAGAATATCTTAGAACTCTAGCTCTAGATATCCATTTTGCTTGGAGTGCTTTTACCAAAGACATGTATTCACTAATTCTCTCAAATCCTTCACATTTTTTCTCATATCCGACTTTCTCACAGAGTGAGAAAGCCACTTATTTAGTGCTATCACAGGTATTCCAGTGACACCATCATGCTGCTGATCTTCCCTCATTATACTCTACTTTTTCCATTTTCAGTGGCTTTTCCATTTAAACGTGCCACATACTGTAATTACTTGTTAGCTGTACTGCATATTGTGTGTCTCTTCCACTAGGACATATGCTCCCTAAGGCAAGGAATCCTTATTTGGTTAAGCAATGATATCAAGTAACTGGACTATGTGGCACTCAATAAATATTTGTGGAATGAATATATAATTGAGAAAAGAGAAAGTTTTCATAATTTACCTCATATTCATTCTGGGAAAACTCTCATGGAGAACAAAAGTGGGCAGAGTAAATGGCATTAAATACAGTCATGCATTGATTAATGACAGGGTATACTTTAAGAAACACATTGTTAGTTGATTTCATCATTGTGCAAAGATCATAGAGTGTCCTTACTCAAGCTTAGACAGTATAGTCTACTACGTACCCTGGCTATATGGTTTATCCTATTGCTTGGAGTTAACAAACATTTACATTTTCATTATTATGTGATTATACTGAATATTGGAGACAACTGTAACAGTGGTAAGTGCTTGTGAATTGAAATAGCTAAACATAGAAAAATATAGCAACAAAGATAGTATAAACATTTTTTTAAAGGTATACATGCATAGGGCATTTGTCATAACTGGAGCGTTCAGAACTGGAAGTTGCTCTGGTAAGTCACTGAGTGAATGGTGAGTGGGTGTGAAGTTCTAGAATATTACCATACACTACTATAAACCTTATAAACACTGTACACTTAGGTTACACTAAATTTCAAAAGAATAAAGCAATTGCACTATGATGTCATGTTAGCTACATTGTCACTGGGTGATACAATGTTTTCAGTTTCATTATAATCTCATGGGGCCACCATAGTATATACGGTCTGGGGTAGAGGGTAACGTCCTCCTGTGTCCCATGACTATATTCTCTCTCCCTCTCTCTGTGAATATGTGTACTTTTATGACTTCATATAGCTAAATTTGACCAAAGTCACATGTGCATAATGGTGCAAATCCACTGAGGATTTTTTAGGCACTGTACTAAAGATCTACTAAAGATCTAAGGTATAAGGATTCTGAAATTGCATAAAGTAGCTCCCTGCTCTAGGGAAACACATAATTATTTTATTCTTACATCTTATTTACATGTCTTTGTCTAAAGTAGGCCATATGATGCTGCCTATTTTCAAGATAAAAAAGTACAATCCCACCACATTGCAGAAAGACAACCAGAAATATTTATAACAGCAATAATGACAACCTAATTGGTCAAATATAATTCCAGGCATTCTTTTTTTCTCCAAAGCCTCCTTGAATATCTCTTCAATAAATAGCACAGAAAGGAAAAAGTTAAGTTATGAGTGTCTCATTATTATATCACTTTGAACATTTAATATACTTGTTCACCATTCAGAACTTCACCCTTATTTCTAAACATCAATGCCAGTCAAAAACATCAAAGCACTGAGTACTATGGAAATTACTTTTTGACATGATTATAAGTAGGAGAACATCTATCTCAGTGGTTTCCATTTCTGACATCCTTTTGGGATTACATGGAGCACTTATTAAGCAAAGACCTTCCCTATCACTTTAGAAGACTAAGATTGAGTAGATCTAAGGTGATTATCATAAACATATTAAAAAAGCATCCCATCCAGCAGGGTTCTGATATAGCTATGTGGGGACTATGGCTTGTATGAAAAAAGGCATTTGTAAAATGCTTCTGTGGTGAATGACAGCAACTGTTCACAGGACACATTCTGCCCTTTGAGACCACAGCCTGTCTTGAGTTCAAGCTGCTGCCTGTGAATTCACTGATAAAGTTTTGATATTTGTCTCCTCCAAATTTCATGTTGACATGTAATCAGCAATATTGGAGGTAGAGCTTAGTGGGAGGTGTTGGATTATGGTGGTGGATCCCTAATGAATGGCTTAGTGCTGTCCACTTGGTAATGAGTGAGTCTTAGCTCAGTTAGTTTCTGCAAGATCTTGTTGTTTAAGAGTCTGGGACATCCCACCTTCCACCCCCTTGCTCCTGTTCTCATGATGTCATGTGCTGGCTCCCTGTAGCCTTCTGCCATAATCCTAAGCTTCCTGAGGTGCTGCCAGAAGCATATGCCAGCACCATCCTTCCTGTAAGCATGAACCATAAGCCAATTAAACCTATTTTTAAATAAATTTCCAAGCCTCAGGTATTTATTTATAACAACACAAGAATGGGCTAACACATTTGCTCTGTTTCTGCAGCAGGCCTCCAAATCTCAGTTGCTTAACATCCACCTTTGATAGATTCTATTGCCCAATTCTCAGTATTCTTTTAGGCTCATTACTTCCAGCTGCTGCTTGTGCTATTAAAGTAAGTTTTCATATTTATTTAGCTTGAAGTATTTCTGCTCAAGGTTATGGATAAATAGAAAATTTAAAAATTGACATAATAAAAATTAAAACATAAGACATTTTATTTTTATTATACTTTAAGTTCTGCGGTATATGTGCTGATCATGCAGGATTCTTACATATGTATACACGTGCCATGATGGTTTGCTGCAACTATCCCACTGTCATCTACGTTAGATATTTCTTCTAATGTTATCCCTCCCCAATCCCCCCATCCCCTGCTATCCCTCCCCTAGCCACCTCCCTGACATAAAGTTGTTTGAAAAAAATCAAAGTCATCTTTTTTATGGTCTTGATTGCTGATCTAGACCCTAAAGAAATAATGTGGAAACTCTTCAAAATTTTACCCTAAATTTTTATTCACAGTGAAGAGATTCACAAGCCTCCAATACCACATCCCACTTTCTACGGTAAAACTGGAAAGAAACACACATGCTTAACAATAGGTATTTCTTCTTTCATCACTATCCCTTTAAGAAGATATATTTTAGTTTGCATCTGTCTCACATTAGTGACCCATGTCACATTCTAACACACTGTCATACAAGATAGTAGTAAAATTTCTAGAGTGCCAAATTCCAGCGCATTACTTAGTGTTTTACATCCTAGAAACCATGAAAGTACTACAGTGAATATGAATGAGTCTTTTTGAAAATTAAAATACAGAAAAAGGAAAAAGGTATTTGCAAAAGTAATAAATTTCTGTAGTTACATTTTAAATGCGATTTCCTCACTATTTCTCACTTTTAGCTTCTGTAGAATAAGCAAAACATAAGTAAAAACAAATTTCCAGATCACCAAGTTTTTTTCTGAAGTATTGGATGTGGGCTGTAACCTTAAACGCATTCCCTGAGTTCCATTGCCTTTGTCTCCACATTTCACCAGCAATCACATTCTGTTCCAGAAGCTAAGTAGATTCAGGCTTGGAAGAGAAATCTGAGTAAAGGAAAAGAAAGTTACTGAAGAGAGATGAGTCAGAGCCGATTCATAGATCCATCTGTCAATTACAGTTTGTATCAGACAGTAGACTCCTTAATTTTAGATACAGTATTGGTCTGTGATTAAGATGGATATTCTGATTTTTAGAAATTTATATTTAGTTGGTGTTTCTAACAGAAAGTGACTCAAGCATGCACATGTAATGTACACTTGTGCAATAACGTTAGGAAACCTAAAAAGAATATTAATAATAAAGTTTTAATATCACATTTGACATTTATGAAAAATTTTCTGAGAGAAATGCTATAGTTTGAAATGGAAAAGAAATTGAGAAGGTAGATTATGATGAAAAGGATTATTCCTTGATTTTCCTCTGAAGAGATGATGAAAACAAACACTGAATGGTCATGGTCCATGGTGATTAACTGCACAGCAGAAATCAGCATTTATACTTGCTCCCAAGGATGTTCTGCAGGTTAAACCCATTTTAAAAAAAAATATTTTCTTTAACAAATTGTTCTTAATCATTTTGCCACAATTGTGGAATGACCAATTTTTCTGTTTAAGTGGAAAAACTATGAGCACTATTACCTAACTACATTTTAAAACTTATCCACTTTTATGAATCAGGGAAGTGAACACCTGCTTCTTCCTTGAATTAATATTATAGTTACACATTTGAAAAAAAAAAAAACTTTCACAATTGCCAGCTTCATTACTGAAAATCAATGAGTTTTCATTCTTTTTATTGTATAGGGATAGTTTATCTGTAAAATAAAAAGAGTATTTTTGTTGTTGTTGTTCAGATGAAAAGAGTAATTTTCTGTCCTTACAGAGACCTTAGTGTTTTTCTATTTTGGCCAAAACTAGACTAGATGGATTTGTCAACTAGAGCAAAATTACTTTTGAATGACTGACAACTTTTGTAGACACAGCTGTAGTGTATTGAGATAGCAGAATTGATTACTTAATTCCCATATTTTGTTCCTATTAAAATTATAAATATATTTGGAGAAAGATAATTCTTGTAAATGTTATTATGCTTTTGTCCTTGATTTAATCAGAATTTGCTTTATTTGGGAGCACAAATGCTCCACTTACTAGATCCAGCAAATATGTAGCATTACGTAAATCAAACTACTTCTCCTTATAAAGTTGCAGAGCACTCTAACATTACTGTGATTAAAAGCTGCCAGAGGGCTCATGGAAATTCAAAATCCTAGGTCCCACCTTTAGAATTCCCTCAGCAGTAGGCTGCAGAAGAAACTGGGCATCTGCACTTTGAACAAATGCCCCAAGCTGGTGGTTTTGGGAATTACATTTAAAGAAAAAGTTTTTGAAGCACAGCGATCTGTAATGAAATTTATTTTTCAAAATCCAAAGAAGCAACTGTTTCATCACTTGAAAGCTATGTCAGCATTTTCCAGGACCAACATATCTGTTACTGGAAGTTTTTGAATAACTTCAGTTGAAATTTTATATTACTTGGTACATCCAGATGCAAAGATTGAATATCATAGTCTTGTCAAAAACTAATTTTTAAGTAGTATATACATAAATACAACATTTAAACACATTGGAAATAGACATTTTAAAAATGAGACCATTAAAATAGAAGAGTCTTTTTCATATGTTCAATGACTATGTTCTCACTACAATTTTTTGTACAATATACAACCTGACTTTCAGAATACGATCAATACTTGTTTTCTGCTTGGAAGTATTTTAATAAAAAATACAATCCCAGTGTGTAAACTTGAGAGTGAATCTATATAAGGGTCATATTGTGAAATACTTATTTAGATAGTAAGATCTCATTATTTCTTTATTTCCAAATGTAGGGGTTGGTTTGGATAAAATAGGGCGATTTATTCTTCAGTTTTAATTTATGTTCTAATTTTCAGTGCTCATAGTCCCATCACAAGTGGCCACATAAGGCAGTATGATCTCCGTCCTCTCTGCTCCAGGAGATATAATGATAGACAGGAGGAAACGAAATAGCAGAAATGTCCTATTTTAAAAATCTATCAGCTACAGTCACCTGCTCCCCTAATTTCCATTCTCTTCTCCTCTCTACTCCCACTTCCTCCAACTCCCTAGTTTAATCGTAAATATTTGCTCTTTTGCACCTCAACGTCACCGTGAAAAGGGCATGAACTAACCTGCTGGTTCCAGGAGAAAGATGAGGGAGTTGGAAACCGCATTGCCCCATCCACTGCAGCCAGGGTCTGTCCCGCCTTTTAACTTCCTGCAGAGCTTCAATGAGAAGCAGAGATTTAGCCAAGGGCCACTGAGCACCCAGTCAACTCACAGATGTGTGAATGATGATACAGAATTGGTTTTTTAAACCCCTCAGTTTTATGACAGTTATATGGGAATAGCTAATGCAAATGGGTGGTGCAGACGCCAGATGCAGAGCTGATATAGATATACAGGATGTCACCGGGAGAAACAGAGAAAGAGTGTGGTTGTCTCCCAATATCTACAGTTTCACTTTCTGGGATTTCAGTTACCTACATTTAACCATGCCTGTCTTAAAATACTACATAAAAAATTCCCAAAGTAAACTATTTGTAAGTTTTAGAAGGCATGTCATTCTGAGTATCATAACTAAATCTCATGATGTTTTACTTTGTCTTTCTCAGGACGTGGTTTCAGGTATCCAATGGGGGATCTCAGTATTTATCCCCTGTAGATAAAGGAGGATTACTATAATCAGAAAAGCAGAGATTCAGGGTAACTATTAGCTTAAGCAATTATGGAAATAAAAAGTTAGAATATAAACAATCCCAATTCCAAAAACCTTTATCCAAAATTCTTAGGACTATATGTATTTGAACTATAGAAAGTTTTGGACGTTATAAAATTATTAGCTTGCATACACACTACATATATAATTGCGATTTAAGTTCTGGCGTACATGTAAAGAACATGCAAGATTGTTGCATAGGTACACACGTGGCACTGTAATTTGTTGCCTTCCTCCCCTTCACCTATATCTGGCATTTCTCCCCATGCTATCTCCCCCCAACTCCCCACCCCCTACTGTCCCTCCCCTATTTCCCCCCAACATACCCCAGCGTATAGTGCTCCCCTCCCTGTGTCCA
>CAUYQU010069325.1:0-10181 GCA_963574635.1 Cheracebus regulus
GCTCCTTCTCCGGGAATCTCCCAGTCTGTGGGCATCAAAAATTCGTCTGCAATTGCGGCATCCACTCACTCTCTGCGCTTTCACTGGGAGCTACAATCCTGAGCTGCTGCTACGCGGCCATCTTGGATCTCTCTCCCGATACCATGTCTTATTAACGTTTATTTAATAATTACCAAAATCACAAATCCATCTGCTAAGTAGTCAGCAAACAAGACAAAGGACGGTGCTCAGTTGAACAGATTATCAAATGCCTTTGGGAGTACAACCTAGTAGCCCCAACTAAACCATGAATCAAGCGGCTACTCCTTTTGCCACATGGACAAGCAACAACAATTTCATCTCCCATGTGAGGCAAGACAGAACAGTGGAGACATCCAGCAACTCGCCTTCCCTAGAGCGCACATGCTTATGCAAGTGTCAGCATTGCTCATGTATCTTTCTCTTACAACCTTTGTACTGACACTTAAGATTTCATTTCTTAGAAAGACATGAGAAAAGACTCAAAAGATATCACCTAAAGTTAAACATAATCCCACTAGCTTCTGCACGTAAAATGCATATTGGTGAGGCTTCTCAGCCTCAACATGGAGAAGAAATTTCATCTTCCTGTGAACCTCTATATCAGTTCATCTTTACTTCTCTTCTGACACTCATTACCTGTACACATTCCACACGTCCTCCCCTAGCAAGGCATCTTAAAAACAGAGACCATTCAGGTATAACAAGTACTACTATTACTATTAATTATTATTGAGATGCCGACCATTTCTTATGACTATAAATGTGCAAGTCACTTGGATGAGTGCATTAATTTATTTGACTTTTAATTCTTCTTGTCATTTAATATTTACAACAGCCACTTAAGGTAGGTGTGTCCTCACTTTACCATGAGACAACTGAGGCTCAAAGATGCTGAGTGACAGAGCTGGGATTCATTCCTAGGTCTGAAAGATTCTAAGGCCTTTGCTAAACTGTATGCTAAACTGTATCTATGCTAAACTTTTCCTATCCAATATGGTGCCTAGTTCAGGGCTAAGTACATAGCAGACATTGATAAATGTTGGTAGAATGAATGAATATCTTACTATCAATTAGTTCCTGCATCCCCTTGGTAGTTAAGGTTAAACCTTTGCAGTTTCTGCTTTTCTGTTTTTTTTCCAGGCGTGCATGATATCAAAGATTATGTTAATACTTTGTATCTGAAAATGTCAATAAAATCTCCCCTAACCGTTTTTATACTTGAAAACAAACACCTCTCCAGGACTCTACCTCCTAGTTCAGAGTCTTCCAGGATGATATTCACTATTGGACACATCTGATAGCTTTTCATTTGTGTTGGTGTTACATGTTGGACTGTAAACTAGATGGTGGGAGGGAGCCTAGTGTTCTCGGCACCTCCTCCCCAGCTCTCTTCAACATTCTAGGCTCCACAGCACATGGGGCAGGGAGCTCAGGGTCTGGTGGCCACTGACTTCACAATAGTCAATGTTTCCTATTGGTGGGGTAATGGGCTTTTACTAGTTTACCCTCTCAGCACACAGCATTCTTCCACTGTCCTGGTAACAGTACCTTTACCATATAGCCCATGTGCTTGGAGGAAGTACACCCTACTCTGAGTTCTAGAGTAGAACTCTGGGTGGTTTAAGCCCATCAGCACATCCCATTGGCTTTGCTGTAGTGATTAGTTCAAATCAGAAGACTCAGTTCAGGCCAACGAGAAACAAGGAGGTCTTTGCTGTGGCTTCTGGGAAAAAAATGCTTCCTGGCTCAGAGAACTGTGAAGGAAGAGGTTCTCTCTTCTTGTTGGACATTCATGTAGAACGAGAGTTCCAGAAGGTACTGGAAATAATTTTGGAAGTATAACAGAATCCCACTTTAGGATTAAATGAGATGTCATAGAAAGTCAAGAAGAACATGGAAAAAATATTACATTTGATGACATAGGTGAGGCATGTAATCAAGCCTTGCTCCAAAGCTTTGACAGTTCCAGGTTTTTCAGCTACATGAGAATTTCTTTTTTTGTTTAGCCAGTTTTGAGTCAGATTTTCTCTAACTTGAAACTAAAAGATTCTCAGTATGCCTAGGTGACAACATTGATTGTTTCATGCTCGTCCTCATATTCACTTTTCTTTTTTTTTTCCAGAAAAACAAGCATGACAGAGGTCTGAAGGCACAGGGGGGACCACTTACTAGCTCATCACAAACTTGAAGCAGGCAAAATGTACCTGTCAGAGCCTAAGTAGAACTGAATTGGATGATGTATGGCCATGACCTTCCAGAGTGCTCTCCAGTCTGCTTGACACCAGTGAACTGTGTTCCAGTCGATTCTCTCTATGGTAGTCACAAAGCCTAATTATGAAAACATGTTGAGATCACTGTACTGTTAGATCATTGCACCATTGGCATTCCTAACAAACAGATCAGCTTAGCCCAGCACAATCCCTAGTGGGATTGTGGGAAACCCTTCTTGGGTTTCACATATATTAAACATTTTCAAATGAATTAATGAATGATAGGAGTGTAAATTAGTTCAGCCATTATTGAAGACAGTGTGGCAATTCCTCAAAGACCTAAAGACAGAAATACCATTTGGCCCAGCAATCCCATTACTGAGTATATGCCCAAAAGAATATACATTATTCTATTATAAAGACACATACACACATATGTTTATTGCAGCACTGTTCACAATAGTAAACAAATGAAAGCAACCCAGGGACCCATCAATGATGATAGACTGGATAAAGAAAATTTGGTACATATACACCATGGAATACTATACAGCCATAGACAAGAAGAAATGATAGTTCATTCCTTTGCAGGGACATAGATGGAGTTGAAGGCCATTATCCTTAACAAACAAATGAACCTTAGTTTTCGTCATTTAGCTCCCACTTATGAGAACATGCTGTATTTGAACAGAAAACCAAATACAGCATGTTCTCATAAGTGAAAGCTAAATGATGAAAACACGTGTACACATAGAGGGGAACAACACACACTGGAGCCTTTTGGAGGATTGACGGTGGGAGGAGGGAGAGGATCAGGAAAAATAACTAATGAGTACTAGACTTAATACCTGATGACGAAATAATCTGTACAACAAATCCCCATGACACAAGTTTACCTGTGTAACAAACTGCACTTGTGCCTGTAAACTTAAAAGTTAAAGAAAATATCAGCTACTTAGATAATGATGTTCTTCTCTGAGACCCCCATGCTACCTTTGCTTACAAGGACAACTTCAACTGAAAAGTACAAAGTCAGCACAAATAAGGAAATTACAGGTTTCAATTCAAAACAATCTGCACCGA
This sequence comes from Cheracebus regulus, assembly GCA_963574635.1. Taxonomy (NCBI): domain Eukaryota; kingdom Metazoa; phylum Chordata; class Mammalia; order Primates; family Pitheciidae; genus Cheracebus; species Cheracebus regulus. Next base: position 3,315 of record CAUYQU010069325.1, read on the forward strand.
AGTATAATGGTAGCTGTCTCAAGTTGAGGTAACAGCTTGGATCTGGTCTGTTGGACTGCTGTCCTGAAGGACGGGCCCTTCCCAAGTACTGAAGATTTTGGATATAAGGATAAGAAAGGAGAGGACAACAAGGAGACACCAAAGGGGGTTTATCCAGAGAGTGAGAAAATGGGATACAGTAACCTCTTGCTTTTTATTAGGGGCAGCTTCATGGATGAACAACTTGTGCATTTGACACAGGACCCTGTGCTCAGAAGAGCATCCTTGTTTAGCTACTGATCTGCTTTCACCATCCTGAAATTTGAAATACTTTTTGAACAAGGGTTCATACATTTTCATTTTGCTTTGTGTCCAGAATTACATAGACCATCCCCCTTGTTATAGATTTTTAGCTCCCTTTTTACTAAAAAAATCACACAGGAGCAAAAAGAATAACCATTCTACCAAAGACCTGCCTTAGATTTTCCGTCTTTTGTCTTTTTTGACTATCTGTTCCTTGATTGCTTTGTGTTAAATAAATATTTTTAATGTGCCACTTCAATTCTCCTCTTAATGTACTATATTTTCATGTTTTTTCTTAATAGTTGCTCTAGGATTACAATATGCATTTTAATGTATCATGATCTTTTGGTTAACAGTAATTTAACTCCAGAAATTAAATGAACTTTGCTCTGATATACAGCCATTCCCTCCTCGCTCCTTTGTGCTATTTCTGTTCTATACATTAAATCTATACATGTTATAAACACAACACTACAATGTTAAAATTACTGTTTCAAACAACTCTATGTCTTTTAAAGAAATTGGGAAAAGTGAGAAAAAATTGATTTTACGGGATCTTTTACACTAACTCACATATTAATCATTTGCAGTGCTCTTCATTTTTTCTTGTGGATTTGTGTTACCTTAGAGTACCATTTCCTGAAGGTCTTCCTTCCTTTAGTACATATTATAAAATGGGGCTGCTAGCAATACATTTGCTCGGTCTTTGTTAACCTGAAAATGTCCTTATTTTGCCCTCATTTTTGAAGGATAGTTTTGTTAGATACAGAATTCTTCTTTGACATTATTTTCTTTCTGCACTATGGATGTGCCATTCTTCTGCCTTCTGTCTTCCCTGGTTTTAAGTGAGAAGCCAGCTTAATTACATAGATGCTCACCTTTCTGTGATGACTGCTATTCTTGCTGCTTTCAAGATTTTCTCTTTGGATTTGGCATTCAACAGCTTGACAATGCTGTGTTAAAGTGTGGATCTATTTGGGTTTATCCTGCTTTGGTTTCTTTCAGCTTCTTGGGTGTATAGATTAATTTTCTAAAAAATCAAATTTTGGAAGTTTTGGCCATTATGTTTTCAAATAGGGTCCCTTTCTCTTCTGTCCTTCCAACATTCCCCTGATGTTGTTGTTTCCGTGCTTGAGTTTGTCCCACAGGTTTCTGAGGGTGTGTTTACTTTACTGCAGTCTGTTTTCTCACTATTCTCTAGATTGAGTAATTTCTATTGATTTATAGTTCACTGATTCCTTCTTTTCTCTCAAACCTGCTGTTGAACTCTCTAGTGAAATTTTTTTTTATTACAGTTATTTACTCTTTAGCTACAGAATTTTCACTTGGTATTTTTTAATAAATTCAAAAGCCTTATTCAGAATCTATTTGTTGATCTCTTGTTACCCCACTTTTCCTTAATTCTTTAAACATGGTTTGCCTTAGTTCTTTGGAAATATTTATAATAGCTGCTTTGAAATCTTTGTCCACAAATATTTGGCAATACTCACAGAGTTTCTGTTAACTGGTTTTCTTTTCTTGAGAATGGGCCACATTTTCTTTTCCTAAAAATGAGACATTTAAGATAATGCATTGCAACTACTCTGAATTCTGTTATTTATTTCTCTTTTTGGTGTTTGTTGCTAGTATTTTGTTTTTAACTTGCCTGGACTAAATCTGTGAAATCTGTTTCCCCTAGCTAGTAATGCCTATGCTAGTTTAAAATATATATACATCCTGATTTTATTTTAAAATTTGGCTTGCTACAGGTTGCTCCTATGTCTGTATAGCCTTAGTGCTCAGCTCATGATAGAACATCATTTATGTTCAAACACCTTAAACCACTAAGATTTCCATTCTTTGCCCTTTTTCACCTATTCCCAGGTAGAGGAGCATATACAAAGTTCAGGCTTTTTTCAGGCTCCCCCGAGTCTGGTATCTGCTAGACCCATTTGAGTATCCTATGCACATGTATTCAGACTTTGGATTAACCAGAAGCCTATAGAGGGCTTGTGTTTCTTCAGTCTCCACTGCCCATATACACAGCCTCAGCCGGTAATATGCTATCTCTGACCACAACTGCATCTTCAGGCTGGTGGAGCCGATGGCCTTCCCAACTCACTCCTGTTCAAGATTATCATTTCTACTGGCAACTTTGCTTGGTGTCTACACTGCCCAGCTCTTCAAACTGGTTGAGTCTCCTTCAACATCTACAGAGAAGCTACTGGTCATCATGGCTTGCTGTACCTTGGCAGAACCTATAGGCTGGGCTAAGGTGGATGAGAGGAGCCCTAGGTCAGAACATCTCAGATTCCCACTGTTCCTGAGTGATGTCCCACGGTTTTTAAAGGACAAACACTTCTCAGGTTGTTGTATGCCTTTGGTTGATTTCCAGAGCACAAATAGTTGAAGTTTCCAACTTTTCCCAGTTCTATCATTGCATTTTGTTAAGAGGATTCACCCAACTTCCTTTTAGCCAGAGCCATAGCTAAAAGTCCACTCTTTGCTTTGGGTTTTGACTTTTCTCTCTCTTCTTCCTTCATTGTTCCCTTTCATACACTTAAATCCAACACATGCTAGTGGCTCTAGAGCAATAAAATCTTTCTTACATGTGTAAGATAACTTCAGCAACAGATCATATAGTATTATTAATAGAAATCAGACAGATTAATTCACAGCAAGTCAAAAGCATTCAATGAACTCTCTAAACACCACTTGCCATCTATCCTTAAGCTTGTGGCTATTCCTGCAGACCAAGAGTGGTGGATATCTGATGCTGCCTCATGCTGTCACTCCTGTCACAACTCTAGCACACATCACTAAATGACTGTGACTTTCTTCACCATTAAACCTAGACATGGTCTCAGAACCTTCCTCAGACAGAACTCCAGGCAGCTATGTAGTTCAGAAGATGAGACCTAGTAGCCATACCTTCTTCAAGTCCCCAGAGCTGAAATGTAAAACTCATCACACTATCTGCTGTGCTTCCACACACTGGTCAAGGCTTGGGGTTGGTTTCCTGAGGAACATGTCTTTTTTTTTACTGGTGCCTCAAGCTCAGCTCCTGTGACAGCCTTTCTTCTGAACCTTTGCACTTATTCCTTTGGTGATTTCATCCATTTTCATGATTTTAAATCCCATCCATTTATTGGCCCTTTTCAGGTTTATATTTTTTTAGATCAAATCTCTCCCCTAAACTCCAACTCTCTATATGCCGTCTACTCTTGGAAATCTGAAGGACACCTCTAAGTCCCCATACCCCAAACTGAACTGTTTTGGGTATGGTGAGGAAACTGAACTGAACTGAACTGAAGAGGGAGAATTGACCAGCCTGTTCTGAATAGGCTTCCCAGGTCAAGGTGGTAATCGTTTCTCTCCACCATCCACAAGGGCAGTGGGGTTAGGTGGACATGAATTGTCAACTCAGAGGATAAGAAAATATGAATTTAAAATGCAAAAGAAGAGGTTTGTACTGGGATTCATTGACATTATGGTTTCTCCTGAACCCTGATGTTCTCATTCTTGTTGAAGCCTAAGCTCATTTCTCTTTGTTGATATTAGAATTTTATGTCTAAAATTTCTTTTTTATGTATTTTTACCCCCCTTTCTCTTTTTGGAATGCAGAAATCAGTCTCTTGGCTATAGCTAAACATGCAGGAGAATGCTCAGCAAATACCACATGCTATTATTACTTTTAACTTGCAAAAGTTTAGTTGCTCACTATATTATAATTAAGTCCTTTTCCAGACATAAAGCTCTTCTCACATGTCCAGTGAATGTGAATTCTCACTGGTGTTCATTTGACCTTGCCAAACTAATCTGAACATTTTGTCCACTATTGTGCAAAGGATAATTTTTTTTAGTGCTCTTCTCAATGACTATAGATGAAAAGAGGAGAAACTGATATCTCTGTAACTCAAGCCAGAGCCTTCTGCAATAATAATACATTGGCAAGTGACAATGTGATGAAAATGTTTTATGTGGGCATGCTCTTGTTTCTCATCGTAGTGTTTCTGAGGGCAGATCCAACCTGCTTATTATTCCTCTGCTACACAATGGGAAATGGAGGTAAGAAGATTGCTGACCTCCCTGCAGGTTTGAGACAACATGTCTTAAGAAGGCTAGCTCACAACAGGCCTCCTTGGAAATGTCCAGAAAAAGCACCCTCTCTCAATAATCTCTTCTTTCTAAATGGGCAGTGCTTTTTTGATCAACTTAACTGCAGTCAAGGGTACCTATAGTACCAATTCAAAGATTCAAGGGTCAATTGTTTGCCTATAGAGATTTACTCAGATGTCATCTTCCTTCTTTCTTGGCTTTTGAGGCATTTCATTATTCCTAGCAACTCTAGCCAAGGGTAAACAAGAGGCACTGTGAGGAAAATTTAGGCCACTTTTGACTTCTTATTAGCAGGTATGGGAAAAACCTGGGGGTAACCTGGGTGGAAGGTAGAAAGGACTGAAATTGTCCAAAGTGAGGTTTGAGAAATATCTATGGGTTCTAATTAGTGCCACCTTAACTTATTCTTTCCATACCATAGTTTATAGTGAGTTGACTTTAAATAGAAAACACTTCTTAATTCTCTTAACAGCTAATAAAGAAATTATTTTCCTATATAGTTTAGAAGATAATTGTGTGTCAGTGCATACATGGGTGTATGTGTGTATGCATGCACCTGTGTGAGTGAATGGATAAATCCAGAAATTTGTCCCCCAACCTCTAGCAGCAAATCCATGTCTGGTCATCAGAAATAATCTGTAATGTTTCCTATCATTCTTCCTGAAGCACCAGGAGAATTTCAAACTCTGAACCTTCCTTAGTATATTTGAACTGAATTCTTTATATTGGCCCACCCATTCACAACACATCACTCCTTTTTGTTTGTTTGTTTGTTTTCCTTAAATCAGGTCAAAATCATCTCCAGGGAACTGGGATTCTCAAATTCAAGGCCTATTGTATTCTAGGGTTTATCAAGTTATCAGCCTGTCCCTCAACTTTCTATCCTGGTTTTAAGGGATGATCTGAATTACCTAAGATATTAAATTGATATGGTGGGAGGTAACTGAATCATAGGTGTGGTTACCCCAATACTGCTGTTCTGGTGATAGTGAGGGAGTTCTCAGGAGATCTCATGATTTCAAAAGGAGCTTTTCTCCCTTTTGCTTGGCACTTTTTCTTTCTGCCACCATGTAAGACATGCCTTTACTTCTCCTTTGCCCTCTGCCATGACTGTGAGGCTTCCTTCCCCAGCCATGTGGAACTAAGTCCATTAAACCTCTTTCCTGTATAAATTACCTAGTCTTGGGTATATGTCTTTATTAGCAGCATGAGAACAGACTAATACACAGATCTTCAGACAATAGATTTCACGAAGAGACTGAAGAGTCTAGTGGCCCAGGTGGCTGAAACTTCTCCCAGCTGAGTTCTCCTTTATATACATCCCATTTGTGATGTATATAAAGGTATATATCTTCATGATAAATAAGGTCGCAGAGCAGAGAAAAAAGGAAAACTAGCCACCTAGTATATGCAGAGAGATACCAAATGCTGCAGTAGATCAAAAAGACTTCCTTGAGCAAGGGGCAGGAGGAGAAAGCTATATCCAGCAGTGATAATCCAGATGTGAAGGTATCAAAGAAGCCTTGAGACTCTGGAAAGACACCCTAGAAAACAGTGTTTCTTCACCTGTAACAGCACTACGTATGCTAAAATATCCACGTGGTTAGAGAGATCCAAGACGGCCGATTAGCAACAGCTCAGGAATGTAGCTCCCAGTGAAAGCGCAGAGAACGAGTGGATGCCGCACTTTCTGACAAATTTTTGTTGCCCACAGACTGGGAGATTCCCAGCAGAGGAGCCACATGGGTCGCCAGCACGACTCTTTTGGCTGGCACGGCTGTTTTCCCAGTGCCCCAGCACGGCGCTTCCCGGTGCGGAGTATACGGGACGGACGGGCTCGGCTGGTCCCATCCCCACAAGGAAAACAGCAATTGGAAGTGCTGAGGACTGAGAGTTTCACAGCAAGCACAGCGAACCCGGGAAGGTCTGGCTCTGTGTGGAAGGGGCGTCCGCCAAAGGAAAACTAAGAAACAAAAAAACTTCATACCGGGCGGAGAGAGATCCAAGATGGCCACGTAGCAGTGGCTCAGGATTGTAGCTCCCAGTGAAAGCGCAGAGAGCGAGTGGATGCCGCAATTGCAAACAAATTTTTGATGCCCACAAACTGGGAGATTCCCGGCGAAGGAGCCACCTGGGGCGCCAGCGCGACTCTTTTGGCTGGCATGGTGCTTCTCGGTGCGGAGTGTATGGGACTGGGTGCCCTTTCAGTCGGGCTCGGCTGGTCCCATCCCCACAAGGAGAACAGCAATTGGAAGCACTGAGGACTGAGAGCAAGCACAGCTGAACCTGGGAAGGCCGAGCTTTGTGGGGAAGGGGCGCACCCCGAAGGAAAACTAAGAAACAGATAAAACTTCATCACCAACAAGCCGGACGTCCACTCAGAGACCCAATCTGAAAGTCAGCAATTACAAAGACGACAGGTGGATAAATCCACAAAAATGGGAAGAAACCAGTGCAAAAAGGCTGAGAACACCCGAAATCAGAATG